>JABUQX010007739.1:0-55000 GCA_015478945.1 Trachelipus rathkii | reverse complement strand
TTATATATAAATAATATATATATATATTATATATATATATAACTTTATAATATATATATATATAGCGTTTACTTAACGGAGACAATTTAATACTACAAATTGTTAAATGTTATTGTATAGAAACCGAAAGTTTAAATAAAAAACAAAAGCATTTAAGGTGGAAAATTGAAATTAAAATGGGAAATTAAAATTTATTATGTCAATTTTGAAACGGACTACTTTGACGCGAATATGGAAATTAAGTAATATATATATATATATAATATATATAATATATTGATTTGCCTACTCAAGAATTTTGACCACGAGCCGCCACTTGATATATATATTATTATATATATATATATATAGGTCAGCTTCCCGAAAGCATAATCATAATTTTAATAATAATAATAATAATAATAATAATAATAATAATAATAATAATATAATAATAATAATAATAATAATAATTTAATAATAATAATAATAATAATATTTATTATTTCATAATTCAATTATTATTATTTTATATTATTTTATTATTATTAAATAATAATAAATAATAATAATATTAATAAATAATAATAAATTAATAATTAATAATAATAATAATAATAATAATGATACTATTAATAATAATAAAATAATAAATATAATAATAATAAAATAATAATAATAATAATATTATTATTATTATTATTATATATTATTTATATTATTAATTGTCGTAACTAAAATTTAATATTGTAAATTTTTTTTTTTGTCAAACAAGCAAGCTCCTCGCGTACATAGGCCATTATTATTATTTTATTATAATTAATTATTATTATTATATTATTTATATTATTATTATTTATTATTATTATTATTATTATATAATAATTAATAATAATAATAATAAAATAATAATAATTGATAATTGATAATGATAATGATTAAAATGATAATGATAATTCGATAATAATAATAATAATATAATAATAATAATATGATTATTTCATTATTATTATTATTATTATTATATTATTATTATTATTTTTATTATTTATTAATTGTTCATAATTTAAATTATTAATTATTAATTTTTTTTTTGTCAACAAGTTTACGTATGCGTACATAGGCCATTGGGAGTCGGGAGTCGGGAGTTTGGAGGTCGGTTGTTCTATAAATCAGGGATGGGGAGTCGGGAGTCGGGAGTCTGGAGTGTTTTTAAATCGACTCTGGGAGTCGGAGTCGGGAGTCGAAAATTTTTTCACTCGACTTCCCATCCCTTGATATTTATATTATATATATATATATATATTATATATAATATATTAATATTGACTCAATCACCTCACAAAAACTCAGCGGGAGTCTATCTAATACAACTTCATGCCAGCTTTTTTTTTTTTTTTTTTTTTTTTTTTTTTTTTTTTTTTTACAAGAACATCACCACCGCTCACGGGCAAAGCCCTATTCAAGGAGGGGGGGATGTTAAAATCAACAAAACCTTCATCAACTAACGCAAATCACGCAGATGACACAGAAGCGGGCTTTAAAGTGAGGGAGATTAAATTGGAGTAGGAAACACAGAAGATTGGAAGAGAATTCCACAGAACAGAGGTGGCAGGAAAGAAGGAGGCCACCACAGCGAACTAGTCTGGAGTGCTAATATCAACACAAAGCTCAATGTTGCCGACCACACACCCCTTGTGTACGAGCGGCGTCTTAAGTAGGTGGTTGACACGCGAGTGGGAAAGCTCCCTCGAGCACTGCCGTCTACGGTTACCATTAGAAAAGAGATTAAAGCACCAACATCGCCCGCCAAAGATAGAGGGTCAAGTGAACTAGAAAGAAACGGACAGTTTATAAGTCTTTTTGCCTTTGAACTCGACCCTATCCAAAAAGCCGGAGTTGAAACCTGAGCCCCCCCAGATATGAGAGCAGTACATCCATACAAGGGCGGATGAGCCCTTGTATAACTGGAGTAACTGTGGAGAGGAAAAAAAGTCTCCAGTCTTATAAACAGAAACTCCCAGTTTCTTTGAGGCCGCCTTAGCAACCGTGGTGCGATGTGAGGTTTCCAAGACATTTTTTTGTTATGTGTTAAGGCCAAGGATGTTATATTTCACAGGAGAGACGAGAGAACCGTCGAAAGAGATAGGAAAGTTAGAAGGTGTCTTTAGAGAGGGAGATTTGAAGAAGTTGAGTTTTTTAAAGAATTGAATTTCAACAAGGTTGAGAACGACCCCAACCCGGAAATTCTATCCAGATCAGCGAGGATAGAATCGGAAAGATTTAAGACGAGAGGCAATCTAGAAGTAAAAGAGGGAGCAGATTGAAAATGAGTTGAAAGAAATGAAGGTCGATTCATCGGCAGTATGGAGTGAAAATAGAGTTTAGATGTGCAGGTGAGGAAATCATTAATGAAAAAGGATGTAAAGTAGGAAATAAGACAGAAACCTGAGGAACACCACTATTGACAGAAAAGGAAGAAGAAGTCGCCCCATCAACAACAGTCGATATTGAGCGATTTGAAAGGAAAAACTAGACATTAAGTAAGCAAGAGAAGGAGGGAAAACCCAAAGGAGGGGGAGCTTGGGAGAGCAGTTGACGCGTGCCAACCGGATCAAAATGCTTTGGGAAATGTTCACAGCGCCACCACGCAAGTCTCCCCGTAGTTCCTTAAGGGCGGAAAACCATAAATCGGTTTAATAGGGAAAGTATTATCACCAGTAGACCACGAAACGCCGAAAGCCGTAACTTGGCGATCGGAAAGCAAGAGATGAAATTCCAATGTCTAAGAAGTGAGAAGTTAAGAAGGTTTTCAAAAGATCTTAGATAGGAATACAGGTGAGAGCGTATAGGGCGCATAGTGTAGAAGGATCAGAGCGGGCTCTTTTTTCGGAATAGGTTTGAACATGTGCGTGCTTCCAACACTGAGAGAAAAGTGTTAGTCTTGAGGCATAGAGAATATAGTTGAACGAGGGGAGGGGCCAGCTCGGAAGCACACTCCCTCAAAACTCGGAGAGGAATGCCATCCGGGCCCCCCGCCTTCCTAACGTTCATAGATCTCAGAAGCCCATGCACCCGATCAAATGTTAATCACAGGCAAAGGACATAGCGACACCTGAGAGGAGAAAGGTTGGAGAGGAGGATGCCAGAATCGTCCAGGCTTGAGTGTTAGAGGAAAAATAGGAGGCGAAGAGATTTTGGCCTTTTCAGTTGGAGAGTTAGCAACAAGAGCCATCAGATCGAATAAGAGGAGGAAAGGCAGATTTACAGAAGTTGTTAGAGATGTTATTTTTGGCAAGAGGCCAGAAAAATTTATCAGTAGGAGAACCAAGGAAGTCAGAGCACTTCGTTTTATGAAAGCCCGCTTTGCTCGTCGAAGAGTATCCCTTGCAACGATTTCTAGCTGAATGAAAATTAGCGAGAGTGATAGGAGAACGAGAATTTTTCCACTCCCGATAAGCGCTGTCTCTAGCCTGAATGGCCAGAGAACAGGCACGATCGAACCATGGATTATGAGGAGAGAAAGATTTAGTCGAAGAAGGAATGAACCTGCTCATCCCGTCAACGATTACAGCTCCCACCTTAGTGGCAGAAGCCGAAGCGTCATCAGAGTCAAAGCAGTCATTCCAATTATAGTTAGCGTAGAAGCGACGCAAGGCCCCCCAATCACCCCGATCAAAGTGCCAGAAAAAAACGCATAGGGCAGGATGGAGCTGTTGGAGAGAAAGTATTAAAGTTAAGAGATATAAGGTTGTGGTCAGATTTACCAATAGGAGCGAAGGTGGTGTATTTATAGAGAGAAGGACTAGTGGTGAAACAAGGTCAAGTGTGTTCAAGAATTGGTTGGGACGATCCGGAATGTGTGTAGGTTCTTTGATTAGTTGCTCCAGATCGTTAAGAATGCTGAATGATTCGGCCTCCTCCCCACCTAAATCAGTATGAGAGGACCCCAACCATTCAGTGTGTGTTGTGTACATTGAAATCCCCTAAATAGAGGACCTCAGTATTTGGATGAGAAGATATAACAGTCTCGTGAGAGGTAGTAAGATATTCAAAGAAAGAGTGAAAATCTGTTCTGTTAGGAGAACAGTAGCAGAAGCACAAGATTATTGTAGTAGAAGGAAGAAAGATTTTGAGCCACAGAGCATCGAAGTTAGGAGATTCGAGATTCACGAGACGTGTTACAGGAGTATTAATGTTTACATAGGCACACACTCCACCCTTCAGACGGAAATTATGAAATAAGTTATAGTTAGATACATTAAACGAGTTAGAGGGTGAATTCTTAGCCATCTGAGTCTCAGACAGGAGCAAAAGGTTAGGGTTAGAGTTAGATAGATGATATTCGATAGAGACAAAGTTAGATTTTAAGGCACGGATGTGAAATGTAATAGATAGCCCACGTCTTGCAAATGTGCCATCTTTCAACAAACCACACACACCACACACACTCCACCACACCACAAATAAGAACAATAGACTAAAACAAAAGAAGAAATCGGGATAAAATTGAATAAACTAAATCCCAACTTAAAAAACTAAATCCCAACTTAAAAAATTCGAGCACTAAAATTAACTAAATAAAGAAAATATACTACTATACACTAAAAAACAAAACTTAAACCTAAACAACTTTGCTACACTTACTAAAATTTATTAAAACCTACAACTAAAAGAAAAAAAAAATGAAAAAACTAAATCCTAACTTAAAAAATTTAAGTACTAATATTAATTAAATAAAACATATACTACTATACACTAAACCTAAACAACTTTGCTACACTTCCTAAAATTTATTAAAACCTACAAAAAAAAAAAAAAAAAAAAAAATGAAAAAAAAAAAAAAAATTTAAAACTATAACTTGACTTTTTAAAACTCGAAACTTTTAAATATCGCCGAAACGAATAAATAATTAGTTTGTCAATTTGAATACAATTATAAGAAAACTTTTAATTAAAAACACAATGAGATTTTAAAAAAACACACACCACACACACTTTCACTAGTTACAGAATACAATAATAATAACAATAACGCCCAATAAGATAAAGATAAAAAACTTTCGACCGGGATCAACTTTCAGGCACGTCCACACTCCACAAGATTAAAACACAGAATATAAACTTGTTTCAACGTACTCACAAAATTTTCTACTGGTCACTATCTTAAATTTTCATATATATATATATATATATATATATATAATTATATATATATATATATATTCATATATATACGTTATATAGCACGTATATCCAGATAGGTTAGGCCTTGGTTTAGGACCCAACTAGTTGAGGTTATGATAAGTTTTGTTATGTATACACAGAGTAAATCTGTGTATACTTAACAAATCTTATCCTAACCTAAAACTAGGAGGGGTTAAAACTGAAACCTAACCTATATGGACTGTGGCATGGATGCCATAGACTAAGCCTAAAATATATACATATATGCTGTTCGTAAAGTTGACCTAAGTTAGATGGTCAGACAATATATATATATATATATATATTATATATATATATATATATATATATATATATATATATATATATATATATATATATATATATATATATATATATATTGTATTTGTTTATTAATTTGTACTTTTTTTTTATTATATATTATGCATACAAATATTTTTACAAATTTTTTATTTTCTTTGAAATTATTTACATATACTTTGGCTATAATATCGATTCCTCGAAATTAGTGAAAAAATTGATTAAAAAAAAATATCAATATTGATATATCAATAATCTGAAACACATTTCAACTGATTCCTCATCCCAACACAAACAGAAAAAAGTTGAATTGTTATGATTTTCAGAGAGTTACTATTAATATTTTTAGTGAAAATATTAACTCAAAATAAACTCAAATGCGTAAAAAAAAATTCAAATTATTTTTTAAAACCATTTTTGTAAATGATATGTTTATAGTTTTAATATAGTATATACGTGAACTGAAGTCAGTAATACACCACAATTACCCTAACTTTTTTTTCTAAAGAATTAATTTATTTTCATTTTGGTAATAGTCGAGTTTTAACATTCTGATGAAATATCGATATTTTTTCCGATAATCAATATTTTTTTTATATCCTTAGGCCCCATGTTAAAGTACTAGAACAATTTTGCCAAACCTCTCTCATTTATAAATTTAATGAATCAACACAAAAAAAAAAAAAAAAAAAAAAAAAAAATTTTTTGAAACGTAAAAAAGAATGATATATGAAAACAATGAAAAATGTTTTATAAAAATATTGTAAAAGTGGCAGGTAAAGGTAAAGTTGTTAATAATATATATACTATATATATATATATATAATATATATATATATTATATAATTATATTTGTTATATATATATATGTACACATATTTTAAAAAAAAATCATATCTTATATACAAATGATATATATCTTATTAACGAAACTTTACAGAAGAAAGAATTATATATTTTTGAATGCAGCGTATAAAGCTTATTTACCAGAATGTAAAAAAAAAAAAAAAAAAAAAAAAAACACTAAAAGTACGGACACTTACAGAAAAAACAAATTACATATTTGGAATCAGCGTATAAAGCTTATTATATATAAAGTCATTTTATGATTTAAAACTAACGAACACCCTAGAGTAAACCGCATAGATATCCGGAGTCAGGGTCTCTCGGCCTCTTAGGTGGACGGACGGGGCCACTCTGTCCCCCCCCTCTGTCCCCATCGCGCTCGAGCCCCCTAATCGGAAATGTTTCCTTTGGAAACTTCAATTTTTAGGGGGGCTCAACCCGATGGGGGGACAGAGGGGGAACAAAGTTCCCCCCATCGTCCAAACCTAGAGACCCAGGGGGACTTTCCTGATAATCTATTGGCAGTCTACTTCTTAGGGTTGTTCGTTAGTTTTTAAAATCATAAAACAAACTTTACATTATTTACTAGGATTTTTTACACCGGTCCTAACATAAACTAATTTTTTACGTAAGTCTAATTACTTTTCCGAGATAATTCTTTCCCTGGCCTTTTGGAATTATGCATATATTATATATATTATATATATATATATTTATATATATAAAAAGTATATATATTTATATATATATTATATATATATTATATATATATATATAATATATGGCAAACTGTGCGTTTCTCTTTTTAAAAAATTTGACAACGGGTTTCATAGGTATAACAACAAATCGATTGATTTTCCTAAAAAATTGATTTTTTTAAGAATCTGTTAAACTCAACTATTACCTTCATTTTTTTTTTAGAGTAAATCCTGTGATTTAAAATTTTTTATTTTATTTTTTTTTATAAATTATGGGATTTTTAACAACTTTAAGGCCGTAACTTTTTTTCCTAAAGAGTGACAATTTTCATTTTCGTTATTCTTCATTATTAGTTTTTTAGAGTATATTATATCCTGAGATTTTTATAAAAATCGGGGGTGACACCCCTCTGCACTACTATTACCAAATCTGGAGTGACACCCCTCCGCACTACTATTACCTGAAAACACATGTTGGACAAAGTTTCTTCATCCCTACATGAATGAAGCTGAAAAATTATGATCCATTGCGTTATTTTTTATATTTTTATTGAAAATATAAACTTAAAATGTACAAAAATCAGTAAAAAAAAAACTTCAAATAATTTTTTAAAACAATTTTTGTAAATTAAATGTTTTTAGTTTTAATACAGTATTCACATGAACCCAAGTCAGTAATACTCCACCAATTAACTTTTTTTTCTACCCTTGGTAGCATTAGTCCTAATATTGAGAAATATTACTTTAAATGAGCATTTCTGAAATTGGAAGGAGAAATTTGATCTGCCAAAAAGAGGGGGGGGGTGAATCTTTGGGAGCCGATTAATTTTCTTTTTTATTTGGGTTTAAAAATGTAGGCTAGCCTGGCTAGGTCACGTATAATCGATATCCACACAATAAAGACCGAAAACGCAGCACCCTATAAAAATTTTGGGAATAAAAAATTCGATATCAATTTTTTACCACAAGCTGTTTTTCTGAAAATAAACCTAGGCCTTTAAAGCCGCCCAAATTGCGTGACGAAGTCATTGGCAATAAGGCCTAGCCTATTTCCAATAACCTAAACCGGGAACTAATCAGATGTATTCCATGTAGCCAAACATGTGGTTGCTATATTTGGGGAATTATATAATCTAATATTATGGAATTATCTTAGGAGAAAGGTAGGAAAATGATGAAACAAGTCAAAACAACATGGTTAAAGATTTTATTTTTTTTTCTTTTACTTCTTGTGGGTAAAAGCCTAAGGTCTACCCAGTTTCCTCATTTTTTTTTTTCCTTAGTTTATCCAGCAATGCGATAACTAAGACCATAGAGCTGGTACTCCTATTAATTTATATTGATTATTGTTAATTATTTGCCCCATTCTGCTTATTATTATCTATATGGACGTATACAAGGGGGCAGGGGGGCAGGGGGGCACTTGCCCCCTAAATCTTGACGAATGAAAAAAAAATGAACCTTATATATATTTGCCAGACGGCGATTTTAAGGGTTTATTAGTAAAAAAAACTGAAAAAGAGATAACATAAATCGAACTAGATAATGAAGTTAGTAATTTCTAATTACTAACGTATTAAAAGCTTATATTTTTTATAAAGAGTTTTAATAGCTTCTTCTGACGTTATTCTCCGCTAGATTGTGGTGAATGCAAAAAAATTTGGTGTCTACATATTGACCGATAAAACTGCGGATTTGTCAGGCAAAGAACAATATAGGATTAAGGTTTTTCGATTTTGAAAAAATGATTGTTCGAGAAGAATTTCTGGGGTTTGAAGTTCTTGAAGGGACGGATGGTAAAACTATTACCCAAACAATTGATTTGGTTTTAGAAAAAAAATTGGATCCGACATATATATATATATATATATATATATATATATATATATATTATATATATATATATAATATATATAAAATAATTATTATATATATATATATATATATATATATATATATATATATATATATATATATATATATATATATATATATATATATATATATATATATATATATTTAATATATATATATATAATATATATATATATATATATATAATATACATATATGCTAAATATATATATATATATATATATATATTTCACTCAACCTTTGCCCACCCCTAAATGAAATCCTGCCTACGCCCATGATTATCTCTATGGGATAATATCACAAACAGATTGTGGTACAACCGACGTACTTTCCCAAATTACATTTGAGACAATTATATAAATAAACACATTAGAACGCATTAACGGCTCAGTGGTGTCCTTAAAAGGGAAAAAGCTACAAATTGTTAAAGAATTCTTAAAAACAATATTAATATTTAAAAAAGTAAAATGTCTACTCAATATAGCTCGAATTTTCTCATTAAAAACACCAGATTTGTTACCAAGAAAAGGAAAGGAAACGTAAAAGTCACATTTTGGAGCACAAGACACAGGACTACGTGGAGGAAAAAATATTAAACAGATAATCTTTAAGTGCTTTATAAAATACATGAACAGGGTAGTTATTATCATAAAAGTACTCTTTTAAAAAGTCCATTTCAAAGTGTAATAATCTCGTAGTTATTATCATAAAAGTACTCTTTTAAAAAGTCCATTTCAAAGTGAAATAAGCTCCAATTTGAACATATTTTAAAAGCTCTATTAATTAAAGTCTTACAAGAATTTAATTTAAAATTACGACTACAATAGCTAAAAAAAATTCATACCTTGCCCTGAAAAGGTTTTCTTCCTGAAAACCCGAGTTGTATAAACCGAGCCACATCTATTAATTAAAACATCAAGAAATGACAAATTATTGTTTGCTTCCGTTTCCATTGTAAATTTTATGTCATTATGGAAATTATTAATAAAATCTAAAAACATCCTTGCATGTTCACTCTCCTTACAAATAAGTATCGTCAACATATCGGCAGTAGTATGAGAGGGAGATGGATATGACATTCATTTAAAAATTTTCTCTTCCAACCAGAACATAAATATATTGGCAAATGTTGGTCATAAAGCCCTGTCAAAGGAGTGAAATTTATCATTAGGATTAATAAAAGTTCTGCTCAGAATAATATCTAAAGTCTCTCGCAAGGGAACATTTGTAAGAGCTAATAAAAGTGCTTTACATAGGATTCTATTCTCTAATAGTCTCCTCACTCTTTGTATTTAGGCCTAATAATAAATTTGTGCTATGATTTTGTAAGAATCGGTGATGGAGCAGTTCTGCCCAACTTTCACCTAAAATTGTGCTTGTGCATTAATGATATTTTTTAAATATTTGCTCTTATGCATTATTAGGCTAACTTATTTAAAATTCTTAAATTAATTGCCTTAAATTAATATGTATGATAGTAATGCCATCTTTCTTTGCTTTTAATAATTTGATGGACTATTGACGTCAGACAGTTTTGTGCTCTAAAAATTTGCTTTAGAACTTCTATCTTTGGTTAGTGGTCTCCCTTTAAATATGTGCTTATTTGTCTCTACATTGAAACATATTCTTAGTTGAGTGAATGTATTAATTGGTTTGGATGTTTATTTATTGATTGAATACTTTTTACTTAAAATTTAAATGTTTGAGCTTGTTTTATCTTTTAATTCTGGTTTAGGCTTTGAGCTATTCTCAACATCGTTGACTTTATTGCTTACAACTTTGATTTGCACACTTATCGCTTTAAAAAAATGTTTTAATTTGCTTAATTACTTTACTTTACATGTGTTTATTCACATTTATATTACTTGACCTGTTGGTTTTTAAACATTTACATAACCTTTTTCCATTTATTTGGTCTATTTTATATTTTGGCCTTACATAGATTTAAAAAAAATTCTTTAATTTGCTTAATTACTTTACTTTATATATGTGTTTATTCACATTATTTGGCATATTGGCTTTTAAAAATTTACCAGACCTTTGTATTATTTGGCCTATGGGCATTTTAAAAATTTATTTGATTTTACATAAATATGTTTGGTCTTATTTTACATCTTGGCCCTTGGCATGTTTTGTGAAGAAAAATACTTTAAAAATACTTTGACCTTGTATGTTTAGTCTTTTGATAGTTAAAAATTTTTTTATTTTGCTTTGAACTTTTTACCAATTTAATTCTGGTTTGAACTGGTTGCGCACAACAGTGCTAGCTTATAGCCTTATACTTTACAAAGGTGTTTATTATATAACAAACAAACATGGTTCAAATCTAAAATCTTACTTTAAAATTTTAATTAAATTGCTCAATTTATCGTTTTTATTTTACACACTTGTCCTTGTGGACTGCTCAATTATATTTGAGTAATTCATTCTGCCTTTTCCTTTTGATTACCATATTTTGAATACTTTGCTTATATTATACAGGTGATTTGGGCGTGAGTTGGAGGGTAAACTGATCTATGATGAATAGCTAGTCGGTCTGTAACTAACTATGTGTTGCAAATCAACACACACGAGCTGTTTCCTAGGGATGTACATAGAGTGTTCCTCCCATCGAGAGCGAAGGTGAAATACAGTCTGTCACGCTTCAGCTGATGTTTTCCTTTTCCGAGTGACAGCTTACGGTGACCAATCGAACAGGTGGTCATTGCGTTTAGTTTTTGGCGTGGTGTCGCCTTTAGTGCCATGAACAAATTCCGTCTGAAAACCATGTTAGCTTAATCGTAATGGTCTGTACTCTGATGCAGCTGCAGATTTGAGCTGGTGCTCCTGCCTGGCGACGAGACACAACCCTGGCGTCCCCCCGGTGTAAGGGGACAAATACAACTGTACTAAATTGATCTATGGCACCGAGCCGGGTGGAGAGTCGGAGATGGTTGGAGGAGACTGCATTGAGTCCAGAGACCTCAGGTGGCTAGCCAAAGAGTGTTGAAGAATGCAGGGAATGCAAAACAGAGGAAACAGAACAGGGGAAGAAGAAGAAAGGAAGAAGGAGGAGAAGTTCGAGGAAGGAAGAAGGAGGAAGGGAAGAAGAATGAGGTGAGGAGGCTGAGAAGTCTGAGGAGTAGGCACAGACAACGGTGCTGGAACCGGTGCGGTGCCTAGTTAATAAACATTCGTATAACAATGTTGTGTATTTATATAGGTTATTGGGTCTGTAGATTTCGAAATTAATGGTTTCAGAACCATCAAGAAAAATAAATAAATAAATAAATAAAATTTCTTATTCTTTTATGTTTATAACTTTACAAATTTACTTTTTACATACCCTAAATCAGTAAATTAGTAAATCAAACCACTATCCAACCCCCTCCTGACCATCCGTGATCTATTGGATCTATTGATCTATTGATCTATTGATCTATTGATTCAAGTCAAATTTTTTAGTAAAATTGTCATGTTTTACATGGGCCCAGCAGTGGCAAACAACCACCATCTAAACACACATCTCAACATACCCACCCAGCCAGATCTATTGATCTATTGACATTCAGTCAAATTTTACAAATTGTCACAGCTTACATAGCCCTGCATCCTCAGTAAACAAATCAATATCAAATAATTTCATCCAACCACCCCTCCAGTTCAGTTGTGATCTATTGATAAGCTGAGTAAATACTTTTTGGATAAACATACGTAAAATGTTCTTTATAATCGATCAGCGATATATGCACGTGAGCTCACATCACAAGCAAACATGCATCACCCGAATCCGCGATTAAGGGTTAGCATTAACGACAGCCTAATATATCTAAACATGAAGAAATTGGCTGGTCAGGCAACAAAGTTCAATATCTTAACAACAGTGTAATTCAATATAGCATAAAAACGCGTGGGTTCTATTCACACTTTTGTCGCTATACCCTAACATAAACAATGTTAACTTATAGTTAACATGGTAATATTTAATCAATTCTATCACAACATTGGTTAATTATCTCTACAGATCAACGAATAGGCGGGTTTGGCCGTGTGTGCTTTCCACATCAATAGCTAACATATATTACGAACTATGAAAATACTGGCCAATGACAACCTAACACAACCCACAATACGAATAAAGTTAACACCAATGTTCACACTTAACAACAGTAGCAATTCAGCATGGCGGGTGCGCAACCCAGGCTCTGTTAGCATGGGACCCTAACAGCGCCAACGCTGGCTCCAGCCAGCCTCGGTACAGTAACATTTAACTAAAAATATCATAATCACCTGGCCGGATTATCATGGTTGCTCGACCCAACAGTTGGCACTCTAACGTAATAAAGCTTCACATACAAAACCAACAAGGTGGTCATCATGAACTAAAGAAAATAATGTTGCACGCTTATCGTAACTTACACGAATAAATTACTAATATGGGTCAGCGCCCCTCCACATTAACGTCAGTGGCCTGGACTGCCTGCAAACGTAACCTACTTCTACTTTCTTTCAAGCACATATTCAATACATAACGTTGGCTCTACACTGATATCAACAATATTTAGCAAAAAATGATCAGGTGATGTTATCAGGTAGCTGATCAACGAATACACTCTTGCGGCCAAAGCCAACATCTGCAACAGTAGCGGGTCAGCGAACTAAGAAAATAATGTACAAACACAAACCTAACACACTTTACACACGAATAAATACAATCATCAACAAATCCATTACCTTAACAACAGTAAAGGTCTAATAGGCTAGATGTAGCGTGGGCCTATTTGCTTTTTTTTCAAGTATATTCCTAACATATTAACGTTAATCTTACAAAGACACAGTAATATTTAACAAAAAATTTATCAGAACCTTACCTAAATATCATAATCCCCAGCAAATAATTGCAAACATAACAAAGTTTTATCCAAACATAACATAAAAATAAAAAAGTTAAATTCAAGGATAACTTAAATAAGTTATTTGAATAAAATAACATAGTAAAAGGTAATAGCATACCTGAAAGCAGTAAATCAGTAAATCAATAAACCAAACCACCCGTCCCTCCCTGCCCCTCCCTACCCATCCCGTCCATGACCTTTGATCTTTCGATCTAATGATTCAGGCCCACATATCGAGCACCATTTCGGATAAACATAGTACAAAAATAAGTTCTTTGGATAAACCAATCCAACGAATATATAACGTAACATTGTTTTCACATTAATAAAGCTTAATATACCACTACCAGAACTAAGACTAGAAGGACAAATGTGAACACATGTACATTATTCGCACGAATAAACTACTAAACATTAACAAAGTTCATACTTAACAACACTAAAGTACCTAGCACAACGTACAACACGTAACCTATTCACACTTTTTTTCAAGCATATCTCTAACATATCATTGTTAATTTTACATTAACACTATTGATTTACGTCGTATTTTCGAGTATCATTTTCGATAAACATAGCACAAAAATGAGTTCTTTAAGGTTCTAACCAGCGAATACAGTGCTAACATGGATCATCGTATTTTTCACATACAAAGTGCCAACATCGTATCATATGAATTCCGTTAGCGTTACGTACAACGACAAACTTGTCACTACGCGCACTAATAAACCGTTAACATTAACAAACCCCACATCTTAACACCAGTAAAGTAACTAGCATTGTGTACAAAACGTAACCTTTTCATAGGCTTTCCAAGCATATCTCAACATATTAACGTGTTAATTTACATTAACATAGTGATATGTAACAAAATTTATCATATCCACGTCTAATTATCATACAGGCTAACGAATAACTGTAAACATAACAAAGTTTTATCCAAACATAACATAAAAATAAGGTTCTTTGAATAAAAATATCATAGTAAATTGTAATAGTTACTGATTTTAACAAAGCAGTAAATCAAACTATCAACCCCCCCACCCCTCCCACCATGATCTTAATCTATTGATCTATTGATCCATGTCATGAGTAATATTCGATTCAAACATAACACAAAATGAAGTTTTTTATATATTGTCCACAAATATGCACGTAACAAAGCTTTACACAAAGCAAACTAACATGTAACCTGAACTAAGAATATAATGTACAACGACAAACCTAACACACTATACGTACGAATAAACTACTAACATTAACAAACTTCCGCACTTAACAACAGTAAAGTACCTAACACTTCGTACAAAAACGTAACCTATTCCCACTTTTTTCAAACATATCTCTAACATATCAATGTTAATTTACATTAACATCGTAATATTTAACAAAAATTTAGCATAACCCTGTCTAATCATCATACTGGTTTTGGGCCTCAGCCCGAAGGGCTGAGGCCTTACCCCTCCTTCGGAGGGGTAATGCCCGCTTACACCCCTTCGGGGTGATCCCCCCTCTCAGGATTCACACCCTTTCAAGGGGCGCATCCCATTGGGTTTTCTCTCGGGATGTGATGTGTTGCTTTAGATACTCTTGGTTAATGAAAGCTGTTTATTCGTAAGTTAGGTACGTTATGTTAAATATTACTATGACTGTGTGAAATTAACACTGATTTGTTAGAGAAATGATGAGTTTTGTAAGATATTACTGTGTTAACTGACGATGATGTGTTAGAAACGTGAGCCTAGGTTAAGATTTTGTTGAGTAATGTTAGGTTTGCCCGAGAATTTTGCTAATGTCTACGTTTATTCATAGTTCAACTGATGTTATACTCGAGACGATTGACACTTTGATGAAGATAGTGTCAATTCATAGTTCAAGATGCTGGTATCTTTGATAGATTGGTCACTTTTTTAAGGGATTTTGTTAGATAATACGTCTTTACCTGTTGCTGATATGCGGGAAAAAGTGGGAACATATCGAGTATTGTATGACCTGTTAGCTACTTTACCTTTGATAAGTAGGGAATTTTCAGGATGTTAGCGGATTATTCATACGCTAGGTATGTTAGGTTTGCATTTGTACATTATATTCTTAGTTCAGGTTATGATATGTTAGCTTTATTGATGCTAAACTTTGGTGCGCGAGCATATATTCGTAGGTCTTATATAAAGGAACTTATTTTTATGTTATGTTTATCCAAAATGATACTCGAAATATGACTTGGATCAATAGTTCAATAGATCATAGGCGAATGGGTGGGTAGGGGACTGCTGGGGTGGATGGTTTGATTTACTGATTTACTGATTTACTGCTTTAAAATCAGTAAACTATCGCGCTTTACTGTGATATTTTATTCAAAGAACTTATTTTTTATGCTATGTCAGGATAAAATTTTTTGTTATTTTTATGTTATGCTTGGTTAAAACTTTGTTGTTCTTTGCAATTATCTTCGTTGGGGATTATGCGTTATTTAGACGATGTTAAGTGATGAATTTTTGTTAAATATTACGAAGTTGATGTAAAAATCTTTGGTACGTTAGCATTATATTCGTTGTCAGTAAGATGATTAGATTAGTCTGGGTTATGCTAAATTTTTGTTATATATATGATGTTAATGTAAATTAACATTGATATGTTAGAGACATGCTTGAAAAAAAAAAGTAAATAGGGCTGTTTTGTAATGAAGCGTTAGGTACTTTTTAATTGTTGTTAAGTGCGGAAGTTTGTTAATGTTAGTAGTTTATTCGTACGTATGGTGTGTTAGGTTTGTCGTTGTACATTATATTCTTAGTTCAGGTTATGTTATGTTAGCTTTATTAATGTAAAAACTTTGTTACGTTAGCATATATTCGATGGTTAGTATATAAAAACTCATTTTTGTGCTATGTTTATTAGTCGAAACGATACTGAAATAAGGACATGGATCAATAGATCAATAGATTAAAAGGTCATGGTGGGAGGGGTGGGGAGGGGTTGATGGTTTGATTTTACTGATTTACTGCTTTAAAATCTGTAAACTATTACAATTTACTATGATATTTTATTCAAAGACCTTATTTTTATGTTATGTTTGGATAAAACTTTGTTATGTTTACAGTTATTCGTTAGCCTGTATGATAAAATTAGACGTGGTTATGATAAATTTTTGTTAAATATTACTGTGTCAATGTAAAATTAACGTTAATACTGTATGTTAGACATATGCTTGAAAGAGTATGAATAGGTTACGTTTTTGTATGCAATGCCAGTTACTTTACTGTTGTTAAGTGTGGAACTTTGTTAATGTTAACTGTTTATTAGTGCGTAAGTTGTGCTAAGTTTGTCGTTGTACATTATTTTCTTAGTTCATATGATGCGATGTTAGCTTTATTAATGTGAAAACATTGTTATGTTAGCATATATTCGCTGGTTAGAATATAAAGAACTCATTTTTGTGCTATGTTTATCCGAAATGATACTCGAAATGCGACGTAAATCAATAGTGTTAATGTAAAATTAACAATGATATGTTAGAGATATGCTTGAAAAAGTGTGAATAGGTTACGTTTTGTACGCTGTGCTAGGTACTTTAGTGTTGTTAAGTATGGAACTTTGTTAATGTTAGTAGTTTATTCGTGCGTAAGGTGTGTTAGGGTTTGTCATTGTGCATTATATTCTTAGTTCTGGTAGTGGTATGTTAGCTTTATTAATGTGAAAACAATGTTACGTTAGCATATATTCGTTGGTTAGTATATAAAGAACTTATTTTTGTACTATGTTTATCCGAAATGGTACTCGATATGTGACCTGAATCATTAGATTGAAAGATCAAAAGGTCATGGACGGGATGGGTAGGGAGGGGCGGGGAGGGGACAGGTGGTTTGGTTTATTGATTTACTGATTTACTGCTTTAAATTCGGTAAACTATTACACTTTACTATGTTATTTTATTCAAAGAACTTATTTTTGTTATGTTTGGATAAAACTTTGTTATTTTTATGTTATGTTTGGATAAAACTTTGTTATGTTTGCAGCTATTTGCTGGGGATTATGATATTTAGGTAAGGCTATGATAAATTTTTGTTAAATATTACTGTGTCTTTGTAAGATTAACGTTAATATGTTAGAGATATGCTTGAAAAAAGTAGGAATAGGTTACGCTTTGCATGCAATGTTAGTTACTTTACTGGTGTTAAGTGTGGAACTTTGTTAATGTTAACAGTTTATTCGTGTGTAAGTTGTGTTAGGTTTGTCTTTGTACATTATTTTCTTAGTTCATGTTACGCTATGTTAGCTTTATTGATGTTGAAACTTTATTACGTTAGAGTATATTCGTTGATCAGTATGATAATCGGACAATGTTATGATACATTTTTTGCTAAATGTTATTGTGTCAGTGTAAGATTAACGTTAATATGTTAGAGTTATGCTTGAAAAAGTAAGAATAGGTTACGCTTTGCAGGCAATGTTAGTTACTTTACTGGTGTTAAGTGTGGAACTTTGTTAATGTTAACAGTTTATTCGTGTGTAAGTTGTGATAGGTTTTTTGTACTTTATTTTCTTAGTTCATGTTACGCTATGTTAGTTTTTTTGATGTGGAGGAAACCTTATTACGTTAGAGTGTATTCGTTGATCAGTATGATAATCGGCCAATGTGATACATTTTAGTTAAATGTTGTCGTAAAAGCATGTAAGATTAACGTTAACATGTTAGAGTTATGCTTGAAAAAGTAGGGAATAGGTTACGTTTTGCATACCATGCTATACTTTACTGTTGTTAAGGGAGGAACTTGTTAATGTTAACAGTTTATTCGTGTGTAAGTTGTTAGGTTTGTCTTTGTACATTATTTTCATAGTTCATGTAACGATATGTTAGCTTTATTGATGTGGAAACTTTTTTACGTTAGAGTATATTCGTTGATCTGTAGGATAATTAACCAATGTTGTGATAAATTTTAGTTAAATATTACCATGTTAATATAAATTAACATTGTTATGTTAGAGATAGATATGCTTGTCAAAGTGTGAATAGGTTACGTTTTTGTATGCTATGTTAGTTACTTTACTGTTGTTAAGTGTGGAACTTTGTTAATGTTAGTAGTTTATTCATGTTTAAGGTATGTTAGGTTTGTCGTTGTACATTATAATCGTAGTTCAGTTGATGTTATGTTTGTTTTATTGATGTGAAAACTTTGTTACGTTAGCATATATTTGCTGATCAGTGTATAAAGAATTTGTTTTTATGTTATGTTTATCCAAAATGATACTCGAAATGTGACTTGAATCAATAGATCAATAGATCACAACTGGACTGGATGGTGGTTGGATGGTGGTTGGATGGTGGTTTGATTTACTGATTTACTGCTTTAGGGTATGTAAAACATGACAATTTTAGTAAAAATTTGACTTGAATCAATAGATCAATAGATCAATAGATCAATAGATGATTGGACAGGGGTGTGGTTGGATGGTGGTTTGATTTACTGATTTACTGCTTTAGGGTATGTAAAAAAGTTAATTTGTAAGTTATAAACATAAAAAGAATAAGAAATTTTATTTATTTATTTATTTATTTATTTATTTTTTCTTGATGGTTCTGAAACCATTATTTTCGAAATCTACAGACCCAATAACATATATAAAGACACCAACATTGTTGTTATACGAATGTTTATTAACTAGGCACCGCACCGGCTCCAGCACCGGTGTCGGTACCGACTCTGAATCCTTCTCAGCCTCCTCATTCTTCTTCCTTACTCCTTCTTCCTTCCTCTTTTCCTCCCCTCCTTAATTTCTTCTTCTTCTCTGTTTTGCATTCCATGCATTTCTTCTTCAGGCGTTAACCCCCAACGGGGTCTCCGGTTCCGCCTCCGAAACGCAAACCTGTCTCCGACTCCGACTCCTCCAGATCCAGTCTCCAAGTTTCAGTCTTCTAAGATCAATTTAATTTTAGTTACGTCCTCTCACGGGGATCGGGGACGTAATCTCGTCGCCGACGAGATTACGTCATCATATAGCTCACATCCAAATTTAGACCGATACGTTAAGCCTAACATGGTTTTCAAGACAAATTTGACCTTGCGCTAAGGGGGCAACACCCCTTAGGGTGACCACGGTCACCAAAACTCCGCCGTGGGCCCCCTGTTCGATTTGGTATCGTTAAGCCTAATCTTTACCTGGAAAAGGAAGCAGCAACAAGGGCGTAGCGTTATTTTTCACCCTCTCGGGGGAGGTACCTCCTATATACATCCTAGAGACTTGAAATTTCGTGTGATCAGTTTATCACACACATAGATTATATACCAAGTTTTAGACCGATATCTCTATTCCTTTTTAGCAAAATCGGTGGTAGCTCAACTCCCGCCATCACTACTATTATTGTATAACATATTGCTTGAACTCTGCTAGGTAATGATTATACTTAATACTTCAATTCTTATCTCATGCATGTGTGCCTACATTAATGACACAACATCTTGGCACTTGTGCTGGACATATTTGTTGCTTATTAATATTCTCACCTTAGTGTCTGGACCAGGGCCGGATTTACCTATAAGCTAAAAAAGCTATAGCTTAGGGCCCTGAGGTATAGGGTATATATATATATATATATAAGTTATATATATATATATATATATATATATATATATATATATATATATATATATATATATATATATATATATATATATATATATATATATATATATATATATATATATATATATATATATATATATATTATTACCTTCCGTTTTCTTATTTTTGAATATTGCGGTCCTCCCTCTCACGTGACCAAAATCTTGCTTTCTATTGGTCAACGAGCCCGCCATCTTCGCCTCGAAAAAGGATTTTGAAATCTCTCCTCTTAAACTTCCAAAATAAGTGTAATCATCAAAGATAATTCGCCAAATCATTTTTACAATTGTTCAGTGAGCATCACTGACTTCTTTAAATGTATTTTGTGCTCTCACAATCTTCGGTGTAACGTTTGCTCTCGAATGAAACAAGGTGAGCTATTTCGTGTAATTTTCTAAGCCTAATTCTCGTTTACTATTTTTAACTCAGTGCTACTATTTCGATTTTGTGTTCTGCGGCTTCTTGATTTTTAGTGAAAAAGATTCAGCAATTTTATACTCTTTATTGTGCATTACATTTATTTAGATTTAAGTAACTTTTTATATATTTATTATTGGTTCATATAAGCGGACTTATGCACAAATTATTAAAATTATATAATAGTCTCCCCTCAATAGAAATTGTTAATAATTAAGAGAGAACGGATTTTTATGCGTAACTCTTACATTTCATATTGTAACCATATTATTATTATTATTATTATTATTATTATTATTATTATTATTATTATTATTATTATTATTATTATTATTATTATTATTATTATTATTATTATTATTATTATTATTGTTTACAATGTATTAATTATGTATATTATTCTGTTAATATAGATTCTGATCTGACCCGAAACGTTGTTTCCTTCTTCTTCTCAAGTTACGCCCAACGTAACAGTGGTGCCCCCTGGAGTTTTGCCGTCGTCTATCCCGGCATTTCTACAACTACAAGGATCCACAGCATCCACATCCAGAAGCCTTATTTTCATAAAATTAAAAAAATAAATTTTTTTACGATAGAATTTTAAAAGAAATTACAGGACGAATTCCGGTCCATTTTCAATTTTCAATTACTTATTTTTAAACCATTTTGGCCCGTAAAAGCGGCCTCCTATATATTATTATTACCATTTGTATACCTATTTGTAAAAATTTATTGTGTTTTTGGTCTCCGACCACTATATTCCTTATATTTAGCGTATGTAAGTTGCATTTTTAGCTCATTTATTTCGCTATATTTCTTCAAAAATATTTTTTATTTTTTTTTACAATCTTATTTTATATTAATATTTATTAATTATGTCCCCTCCTGATGCTGCAAACTCCGATAACATCAATGTAATATCGCAACAGCCTGCTTCAGACAGGGAATCATCTGGTGTCTATACTGGTAAGTTCGTTAATAATGATTTGGACCTAACATTTACGCTACTTGAGCTTCAGCTCGAGTCCACGAATGAACTTGCCCGCTTCAGGGCACTCTTAAATATATTACCTGTTCCAGTTTTGCAGCGCCTGAAGGACATTTTACCTTCATTGCATTCTCACAATCAACCTTATACCCAACTTAAGACAGAACTCCTAAACCGTCTAGGAGAGACAGATGCCGAAAAAGTTAAAAAACTTTTGACAGGTGGTTCTCTTGGTGATCGTTTGCCATCAGTTCTATTATCTGACATGCTCAATCTGCTCGACGGCCCTCCCGTCGGTAACTGTATACATATTGTACGTCATCTTTTCCTACAGAAACTTCCTACAGAGATGCAGCTGCGCTTAGCAACGGTTGATCCAAATTGCTCGCTGCAAGAACTCGCTACTTTTGCCGATAGGGTTTGCAAAGCGAAACCTCTTCCGACTGCAGACATACCTTCACAAGTTTCGCATATCTCGGATTCCACCAGCAATACTAACCTAACACCAGCGTCTTTTTCGCATGTAAATGAGTCAGTCAACGCAATTCGCCAACCGCCGCCCACAGAAAATGCTTATATTGTGTCCCAACTTCAAGTGTTGCAGAACACTATAATGGATTTGACCAACAGAATTCGCTCATTGGAGACGCGTTCCACTGTTCCTAATCCTTACGTCCCTCCTTCCCTTCCTGTAGCTCAACAACATCCTTATCCTCAACAACAACATCCTTATCCTCAACCTCAACAGTTTCCTCATCCTCAGTCCTCTCATCATCCTTATTCCCAATCTCCTTCATACCCCCAGCCTCCCCCCAATGCTTCAAACACTTATTCTGCTTACAATTACGGTCATATCTCTCGCTCTCCAACTATGCAACGACGTTCATATCGTCGCTCACCTACTCCTTCGCGTCAATTCGCCTCTTCTCCTGTTACTTCTCAGGCCTTGGTTCAGTTTCCGTCACATAACCAGCAGGGTATTTGTAGAAATCATCAACGTTTTGGAGACCAAACACGGTCATGTCTTAAGCCTTGTACTTTCGAGAATTTAAACTCCAACACCACTCCGTAAATACGCTCGGAGTGGTCTCAAAAGCGTCAAACTTGCTTTGTGTCTACGATCCCTCCACCAAACTATCTTATCTCGTAGATAGTGGGAGCTCAATCTCAGCTGTACCACGTTCCATCCTCGGGAAAACTCATGCTCCAGAAGCATCGGGCTTTTTACGCGCTGCCAACGGCACCACCATCAATACTTATGGTACCAAACGACTCCATTTAACACTCTCGTTCCGTCGTGACTTTATATGGGACTTCACCATAGCCGATGTCACTTTACCAATAATAGGTGCCGACTTTCTGTCACACTTCAACCTTCTTGTTGACATGAATCACAACCGCATTATAGACTTTGAGACACACTTCTCATCCGCTTGTATCCGTGCATCTGCATCCATCAGTGGCATACATCTTTCTCCATCTAATAATATTTTTGAATCATTATTAATTACCGATTTTCCTGAGCTTCTTTCTCCAGTCTCCAAGTTTCCTCCAGTGAAACACAATGTTGTTCATCACATTGAAACTTACGGCAGACCTCCACATTCTCACGCTCGACGTCTTGCACCGGATAAACTCAAAGCGGCAAAGCTAGAATTTGAATCTCTCTTAGAGAAGGGCATCATCCGACCTTCAAAGTCCGACTATGCCTCTCCCTTGCATATGGTACTCAAACCCAATGGAGATTACCGCCCAACCGGTGACTATCGCTGCCTGAATGCGATCACCCGCCCGGACCGTTATAATGTACCTCATTTACAGGACTTCACATCCCATCTCTCTGGTTGTACTATCTTCTCAAAGATCGATTTAATTTCCGCATTTTTTCAAATTCCTGTGAACCCGGATGACATCCATAAGACTGCCATAATCACTCCTTTCGGTCTTTACGAATTTCTTCGAACGCCATTCGGTTTAAGAAATGCTAGTCAATCATTTCAACGTCTTCTAGACTCAGTCTTACGTGGTTTACCTTTCGTCTTCGCCTACATAGACGACTTATTGATTGCCAGTGCTTCTCCAGAAGAACACACTTCACATCTCAGGCAAGTTTTTACCAGACTTAGCGAATATGGTCTATGTGTCAACTCTTCCAAATGTGAATTCGGAGTTTCATCCCTAACCTTTCTCGGACATACAATCTCTGCCGACGGTATACGTCCTCTTGAGGATCGTGTGGCAGCGATTCGTGACTTTCCGAAACCCGTCAAACAGCGTCAACTTCGTCGTTTCTTAGGCATGGTAAATTTTTACCATCGCTTCATTCCGTCTGCCGCAAAAATTCTCCTTCCTCTTCACGCACTTCTTAAGCATCCACGTAAAGGATCAGCTGCTTCTGTCACTGTAGATTGGAACGACGAAGCAACTAATGCCTTCACCGCCATCAAGAAGCCCTTGCTTCTTCCGTGTTACTAGTATTTCCATCCGACACAGCCCCGACTAGAATCAACACAGACGCTTCAGATTTCGCGGCAGGTGCCGTGTTACAACAGTTCATTGATAACGAATGGCGTCCATTAGCTTTCTTTTCTAAAAAGTTCCAGCCGCCTGAAACAAGGTACAGCGCATTTGGTAGAGAACTTCTAGCAATATATCTAGCTATTAAGCACTTCCGTTATTTCATAGATGGTCGTGAATTCCATGTAGTAACCGATCATTTACCCATCACGCATGCCATTACAGCTTCCACAGTTAAACAGTCCCCTCGTGAAGCCCGCCACCTTGAATTTATTGCACAATTCACCACGGATATCCGCCATATAAAAGGAAAAGACAACATTCCTGCCGATGCTCTATCCCGAATTAACGCAATCTCTCCTTTACCTGACATCGATTTCGTCGAAATGGCTCGCTTGCAGCAACTCGAAGAGATTGTTTTTCCTTCCGCTTCTTCTTATGACATTCAAACTGTAGAAATTTTTGGTTTTCCACCTCTGTTATGCGACGTCTCTTCCGCACATCCTCGTCCAGTCGTACCAACCCCCATGCGCAGAAAGGTATTTCACACCATTCACGATGTGTCGCACCCAGGGGTAAAAGGTAGTCAAGTCAAAATAGGCAAGCATTTCGTCTGGCCGTCCCTACTAAAAGATGTTAAACTGTGGACGACGCAGTGTCTCAACTGCCAAAAATCCAAAGTGCACAGGCACACGATCGCTCCTCTTCAGCAGTTTCTTCCCCCTGGTGAACGTTTTGACCAGGTGCACGTTGATATAGTCGGCCCTTTACCACCCTCAAATGGTTTCACACATATTTTAACTTGCATAGACCGATACACTCGATGGGCAGAAGCTATTCCATTGCGAGATACTTCCAGCGAGACAATTGCTCAGGCATTTTTGTACAACTGGATAGCCAGGTTTGGCACTCCTTCGACCGTGTCCACAGACCAGGGTAGGCAGTTTGAGTCTCACCTCTGGAAGGACCTTATGACTTTAATCGGCTCTAAGCGTCTTCGCTCTTGCAGCTATCATCCGCAAGCTCAGGGCATGGTGGAACGATATCACCGGCAGCTAAAAGCTTCTCTTATGGCCCATGGAACACCGGAAAATTGGTCCGAAACTCTTCCTCTCGTCCTCCTCGGTATCAGAACTTCGTACAAAGAAGACCTCAAATGCTCGACTGCTGAGCTCGTCTATGGCTCTACCATACGAATACCTGGTGAGTTTATCCTTCCTTCTCCAAAAACTACGAACCAGCACACCTTCCTGGCGCGCCTTCGTCAGTGTACCGAGGCGTGGAAACCATCTTTGCCACGTCATCCTCCTCGTCCAACCTACATGCCTGCGGATTTGGACACATGCTCTCATGTATTAATTCGGCACGACTCACACCGTAGTCCGTTGCAAGCCCGCTATGACGGACCCTTCCTCGTATTAAAACGCTACCGAAAATACTTCACATTACAGAAGGGGAGCAAAGTAGAAAATATATCAGTGGATAGGATCAAACCGGCTTATTTCGAACATGATCCCGCTTCTTCCACCACTCTTTCTCCACTTCCTGCACCCGCTCCATCTACCTCTACTTCGCAAGATAATATCGACTTTATGCCCATTTTGCCTTTTACATCAACTTGTTCTCCACCTGAACTTCTGCCAACTCCAACTGTTATCACTCCTTCGCCAACTACTTCAGCGCCCCACGCTACGACATCTCCGCCTCCTGCTCCAATGCAGACATCTCCGCCTCCTGCTCCAATGCAGACACCTCCGCCTCCTGCTCCAATACCGATTCCTCCTCCGACTCCGGAACCTATTCGAACTCAAACCTTACCATCTTGTCAACCTCGTTCCACATCGCGTTATGGACGAACACTACGTCCAGTTGTCCGATTTTCACCTTGATTCCTCTCGACGCTCCGCTGTTCGGAGGGGAGCCATATTACCTTCCGTTTTCTTATTTTTGAATATTGCGGTCCTCCCTCTCACGTGACCAAAATCTTGCTTTCTATTGGTCAACGAACCCGCCATCTTCGCCTCGAAAAAGGATTTTGGAATCTCTCCTCTTAAACTTCCAAAATAAGTGTAATCATCAAAGATAATTCGCCAAATCATTTTTACAATTGTTCAGTGAGCATCACTGACTTCTTTAAATGTATTTTGTGCTCTCACAATCTTCGGTGTAACGTTTGCTCTCGAATGAAACAAGGTGAGCTATTTCGTGTAATTTTCTAAGCCTAATTCTCGTTTACTATTTTTAACTCAGTGCTACTATTTCGATTTTGTGTTCTGCGGCTTCTTGATTTTTAGTGAAAAAGATTCAGCAATTTTATACTCTTTATTGTGCATTACATTTATTTAGATTTAAGTAACTTTTTATATATTTATTATTGGTTCATATAAGCGGACTTATGCACAAATTATTAAAATTATATAATAGTCTCCCCTCAATAGAAATTGTTAATAATTAAGAGAGAACGGATTTTTATGCGTAACTCTTACATTTCATATTTATTTTTATTATTATTATTATTATTATTATTATTATTATTATTATTATTATTATTATTATTATTATTATTATTATTATTATTATTGTTAATTGTTTTCAATGTATTAATTCTGTTTATTATTTTAATATAGATTTTGACCCCCAACGAAACGTTGTTTTCTTCTTCTCAAGTTACTCCCAACATAAAAATATATATATATATATATATATATATATATATATATATATATATATATATATATATATATATATATATATATATATATATATATATATATAGTAGTAGTATAGTATAAAGATATATATATATATATATATATATATATATCAATAGATATATATATATATATATATATATATATATATATATATATCAGCGGCGACTCCGGTAACTTTTTGCTGCTCGGGCTCTATCTCTCTCTATATATATATATATATATATATATATATATAAATATATATATATATATAAATATATATATATATATATATATATATATATATATAGTTAGCATATATATATATATATATATATATATATATTATATATATATATATATATATATATATATACAGGGATGTCTACGGAAAAAAATCAATTGATTCTTTTCACCTGATTTATGCTCCAAAAAATCATGATTTTTTGCTTATTTTGCTTTTTTATATATACTTATATAATTTAATTTTTGGATATTTAAGTGATTTAATTTCAATAGGAAATAAAAAATTAGAATAATAATATCATAGGCAAGGCTACTCTGTTTCAAATTTCTCACAATATAAAATTGTCAACAAAAAGATCATGTTTCAAACATGTTTCTTTATTTCTTGATGTAATTTATATTATCGTAATTACAAATAACACTCTTTAGTATTCCTGTTTCATTGTGTCATAAACTATTAAGCCCTATTTTAAGATTTTTGAACTCAGATATAGGGCCTAGAGTTAAAAATAGTACTTAATCGAACTTAAAAAAAAGTTTGTTTACAAATTATATTTCGCGTGACGTCACGAATCTCAAAAATCCAAAAAATCCAAAAATCAAAAATTGTTTTTCTCAAAAAAAATCCCCAACCCTGTATATATATATATATATATATAAGAGAGAAGAGAGGTATATATAGAGATAAGAGTATATATATATATATATATATATATATATATATATATATATCTACTACTAGTAGAAATATATACGGTATATATATATATATATATTGTGTTATTTTCCTCTAAAAAAGTTTTTTATGTATTAAAACGTTTTCTTTGGTTGTTCATGGTTACGATAATATTTATAATATTTTTATAATAATTATAATAACTATGATAATTCTTAACTCCATTATTGTTAAGTATTTTAAAATTTTTTAAATTAATTTAATTATTTTTTTATTAAATATTATTTGTTATAAAATTATATATTTATAATGTATAGTATTTAAACATATTATTATAAACATTATTTATAAACAAATTTTGTACTGTAAATTCAGACACCGTCCGACGTTCCCCGCTCTCCTCTTTGAGCAGAGATGCTCCATTTTTTAGTGGGTTAAAAGCGTTATTTAATAGGTGATACTTATATTTTCGTTTTAATACGTCTTAAGGTTTTATATTCATTATGTAATAACAAAAATAAGAAAATTTTATCGTAACATTATAAAATTTTGTAAAAATAGATAGTTTCCATAATTGTTAACCCGTGCTGAGCACGAGTAGCACGAGTGCAGGAGTCGCCTTTTTATATATAAGAAAGAAAGAGACTTATATATAGATACAAGAGAGTATATGAAGAGAGAAGGTTATTAAGAGTATATATATATATATATATATATATATATATATATATATATTATTATTATATATATATATATATATATATATATATATATATATATATATATATATATATATATATATATATATATATTTTTAGTTAGTTGAATAAATGTATTTTACAATATCTTTAAATAAATATAAAAATTATTATATATATATATATATATATATATATATAAATAAATATATATATATATATATATATATATATATATATATATATATATATATATATATATATATATATATATATACTTCAGTTCACCCCACACTTCCTCCCCGTGGATGAGGGTACAGGAGAAAAACCGGTCCTTTAGCTCACCTTTGACCGGGCCGCCAATTGTAGGAAACCTGAGCCTAATGCTAACCACTGAGGAGGCTGTTCTACACTTTGGTGTATAATCTCGGGCTCTACGTGAAGATATAAGGTGCCGTGTGGTACACGGGGGGGGGGGAGGGAAGCCGGCGTGGAGTTTCGGGAGGATCTTCCGAGGCCACATCCACAGCCTACCCTACGGGGTGGGGTCCGAGAGATTGTGTGGGTCTCTGGCCTGTAACCTGATGAGGGGAGAAGGATTACCCTTCTTTATGAAATATACGCCTTTCCAGCCCATCCTGTTATTTACTTTTATGTTTCATTTGTTTTATTGTCATAACTTTTCATTCATGGAGACGAAGTTTGTGGTTTAATATTTTTTATGGAAGAGTCAATTAAAGAAAAACGTTATTAAACAAAGGTGAGAATAACATCAACATCAATTACTATCCGTCTGGTTCTTAGCCTGACCCCACCTCGGTCCCTACTACTTCGAGACCAGCAGGTACCTTCGCTTTTCTTCCTTTTCCTACATCTGAGGGTCCTTTGCATAATTTCAGCGATTCGTCGACTGGTATGCCCCTAACACCTCAGGTGCCCAAACGGTTAGGGAAGTCCCGCAAAGGTGCCCCCCGTCATAGTAATTCTCGTCCAGGAATACCAGCGGATACATCATTTCCGATATATTAAATACTGCGTTCCACTACTTCCAAAGCTCTTACTGAGCAAAGAACCATTCTTCTTAGCGATGTACTTGAAGAAGCTTTAGGAGTTGAAGATCCTCCAATCACATTAATGAGAAATGGGTCCCTTCCCGTTTAAGCTGTTAACCAGAATCAAAGTTCTATTTTGTCATCCCTAACGTCTCTAGCAAACATTCCTCTTATTTCTACTCCTGATGAAATAAGAAACACATCTAAAGGCACTATTTATTCTTTTGAACAGAAAGACAAAGATACTGCTGTCATTATGAGAAACCTCCAGCAGAAAAGATTTTCCGTTACAAACATTTATAGATTTACCCCATGTCGGGACTCACCTGACACCCCAAATCCTCGGTTACTGTTGACCTTTAATACGCCTCATCCACCTACAATGGTGAAAATAGGGTTCACAAGTCACATTTATCCCTCGACCCAGACGTTGCTTTAAATGTCAGCGGTTTGGTCATCCTCGAAAATACTGTAGGGGAACGCATGACATATGCGCAGTCTGAGGAGAATTATTTCACATTCCCTGAGAAAATACACCACATTGTAAAAACTGTGGAGGACCCCACAGTGCTTCTTCCTTCAAATGCCCGTCTTACTGGTTTAAACAGGAGGTTTTGGAGTTATGCACCATACATAAATTGAGCAGGAGAGATGCCATACGCCAGCTCAATGAAAAATATCCTACAAGACAAAGAAGATCTTACGCTACAATTGCAGCTGCCATCATGCCTCTACGTGTTAATCCAGCGACACATCCCCATACCAGTAGAACTCCTCTCCCAAATCCCAGCGAAACTCGGACAGTTACTGTAACATGTCTGCCTGCATTGCCCACACTACCGACTTCTCAAATAGTACAAAAGCAGCCCCTGATCCAATCTCCCGTCCAAAAAGTCATCAACAACCCTATCTCGAGTACTAGTTTTCAACAATCCAATAATTAAACTTAGTTGGTTCATCCAACACAAAACTTGGAAAACATTTCCTGCCAAGACACACTGTCTCATACCTACCCAATAGGTTCTCCAAACTCACGTAAGAGGACTGTCTCTTTATCCCTTAATACGCCTCTCACTATTACTCAAATTCCTGAAAAAGATGTTTCTAAACACAAAGAAAAGAATAATCACCAAGCTAAAGATTATTCGTTAAAACTTAAAATACAAAGCATCCGAATTTCTAAACAAAAACACATTAACCCTAGACACAAAAAATGCAACTCAGAAAAAAACTCGCCATAAGTCTATTCCAGAGACAAAAGCAATGACTTCAATAGATTGTACCCAAACAATCACAGCTATCGAAGAGCTCATCAATGAGCCCTTTAATAGTTTGCAAGATTACTCCAGCTCTTCCGAATTTCCTATCTCAGCACTCCCCAAAGGATTTTATGTCTTAGAGGATGAAATAGATAACGGCTCCCAAATAGAGCTTGATATGATGACCCACTCTCTTTCTAACGCTTCCTGCGCTTCAGAGAAAACTGTTCAGCGTAAACGCGGTAAACGCTCTAAGCGTTCTGGATCTGTTGGAGACATGAAAGGGGACCCAGAGGTCTCCATTCTTAAATCAAATTGTCCAATCTCCCAAAATCACTCGCATGGTGAATTACTGGCAAAATCTTCAGTATCAGACCTTGTCAACCCAACGAATCCTATATTGGAACCCAATATCGCAACCCCAACAGCTTTCTGGTGACACCTTCTTTCCCCATTTCCTTGGAAACAACTCCATATCCCTCACACATTTCTGAATTTGCTTGCTTGATAGATACTGGATGCCGCCCCATTCCAACTGCGTCCACAAAATAATATGGACTTGGTTGAACTCAATTTATTTCGCTCGCATTCATGGCGAAGACCCTTCACCAAATACCACCGAAAACTCCTTCCCAAAAGCGGTTGTACAACCCAAATCTCTGCTGTATGACTATTCTTTACCTCCAGGATTTGTGCTGCCCCTCTTCGTCGAGACCCACGTCTCAGCCTTTCCATCTGAATCCACCTCCAACACTACCCCTAGTCACATAGAGACAATTGTCTCAAAAGACCACCATCATAATTTTTATAACAACACAGCATGGCCACTTTCCTTCAATGGAATTGTCGTGCCTACCACTCTAATTTTGAAGAACTTGCTCAACTAATAAACCTATGTACACCAAAGTGCGTATGTTTGCAGGAACTTCGACTATGTCATCGCGACTTCTTTCAGCCGTTGGAATATAAATCGCCGCTAAAGAGGTGACAATGATAGGGGAGATGCAGGAATACTCATTCATAAATCTGTCCCCTATTCTCCAGTCCCTCTTCAAACTAAACTTCATGCAGTGGCAAGCACGAATTTATTAATCCACTGACCTTACTATCTGCTCGATCTATTTGGCTCCGAGTATATAGTGAATTTAATAAGGTCGATTTAGCTGATCTTTTTAAGCAGCTCCCTACTCTGGTTGTTATACTAGGAGACTTCAACCTCTGCAACCCCTTTTTATGGGGCGATCTGTCTCTTCGTCTAAGTCCAAGATTCTTGAAGATCTTCGAATCCCCCTTTCCCTGGGATGCCTTAACACAGGACTCCCTACATATGAACGTTTAGATACTTACACAATTCATCCTATATTGATATTTCCGGTTGCTCCATCCCTATGGATCGCTTACCTGGTCCCACTTGATTATTTATAATGGCAGATCATTACCCAATTAAACCTAACTCTATCTGGCGCTATGATCGAGAGGAGTGGGCTCCTTTTTATCAGGCCTCAGCTATCTCACTTTCTCCCTTCAATAAGAGGTTTCCGACTGTTGATGACTTTCACGCCCACTTCTTCCAGCAGTTAACATCTCAGCAGCGCTGAAGCTCGTGCCTCCGCAGGCAGCTCGGTAACCCTTCTCTTTGGTGGTCCCAAGAGTGCACAAGCAACTGAGAGAAGAAAACTTTCACAGGCAATACAAAGGACCCGTACCACCCGAAACCTGATTATTTTTAAAGCAGCTGCGGCGAAATCTCGGCGAATTAATCGCCAATACATAAACAATTTTTTCGAACTTACATTTCGACTGTTAACTCCCCTTCCTTTAGTGTGCAAAGTTACACAGAAAATATCTCGTCGCTCCAACAACTTACCCATTAGTCTCCGTTATGGGCCTTGATATAACCGTATTAATGATCTCTCCGCTCCTGCTGCTGTTGCAGATGCATTAGGTTATAGTTTCGCTAGCCAATCAGCCCTTTCCGCTATCCTGAAGCCTTTCAAAAATGAGAGAACTAACACTGCACTGCCAGACTTTTGAACCGCGAAAAGGGAGATCATACCTATAACAGTCTTTATACACTTGCAGAGTATCAAACTGTAATTATAGTTATAAAAGACGAAATTATGGCCCAGACATGATTTCGTACATCATGCTCCGTCATATCCATCCCTCGGCATCTGCGTGTTTGCTGGATCTGTATAACAGAATCTGATCGAATCTTCTTTTCCATCTATTTGACTACAGCTTTTGTAATTCCTATCCCCAAACCTGGGAAAGATCCGAAGTTGGCGGACAACCAAAGACCAATTTTGCTGACCTGTCATTCCTGTAAATTAATGGAGAAAATGGTTTCAGGCCGCCTTCTCTCTGGAGAGTCGCTAGGTTTTTCAAACTTCCAGTTTGCTTTCCACAAAAATCGTTTGACCGCAGAACCCTGGTTAAAACTAGACAATGGCATCCGGGGAAGCCTTCTCAACTGGGATGGTTCTTAGTGTCTTCTTTGACCTTGAAAAAGCTTACGACACAACGTGGAGAACTGGGATTGCCTTAAACTCCATTCGCTCGGTTTCCATGGACAACTCTCTCTTTTCATTAAATGCCTTCTGTCAAATAGATTCATCCAGGTTTGGTGCTCTTCTATTCTGTCACGCCACTTTACTCTGGATGAAGGCGTTCCGCAAGGTAGTGTTCTAAGTGTATTACTATTTGCTTTCTGCAGATTTAATGATATAGTTACTTCTATCCCAGAGACGTGTCAATTTTTTTCTCTATGTTGATGACCTTGCGTTATATATAGCCGGTGCCATGCTGCCTTTTCTCGAACAGCAACTTAAACTAGCTATTGAGAATATTTCACAATGGGGTAACTACTATGGCTTCCATTTCTCTCCCACCAAAACCTCAGCAGTGCTTTTTAAGAAAAAAGGGAATCGAAGAATCTGTCATCTTCTTCCAGCGAACCTAACCTTATATGGTTCGCCCATTCCTGTAACTTTACAAGTCAAATTTCTAGGACTCATTCTAGATGACCACTTAATATACGTACCGCATATTAAACTCCTGAAAACGTCTTGTCATCTCTCCTCAAAATCTTGGGGTGTTGATCGCAAGTCCCTTATATGTCTCTATATCGTCCTAATCCGATCGATTCCTATGGCTGTGTAGTATATAGTCAGGCCTCCCCAACTCTACTACACTCGTTAGATCCCATCCAAAACAAGGCGATCCGTATCTCCTCTGGAGCCTTCCGATCGTCCCCCCGGGTAAGCCTTGAAGTTGAATCGAATGTGATGCCACTCTCTCTTCGAAGGGAATACATCATGTGCACAAATATCTCTACTTTCAAACCCAATACCGTCTGCTCTGACACCGATTCTGCAGGATACCTCAGAATCCTAATTACTGGCCATTTGCAAACACAGTTCATAACATCCCTTTGCAAAAGATGCTGCCTTTCTCTTACGACGAAGGGTATACACCTTGGCTATCACCTTAACCAAGACCACTCTTGCCATTTATTGAGATTCAGCAAGTGCGCTCCAAGTGCTTAAAACCCCTTATTCCTAAAACACAATGGTATCCGCTGTACAACAATTTCTTCGGTTCCTCCACTCCCGTGAGAAACAAATCATTCTATGTTGGACCCCTCTCATTTAAGGGTAACTGGCAACGAAATCGTTGATAGAGTGGCCAAAATGGCCGCCTTTTCTTTTCGGAGCAGTTTCAGGTACCTCCCAGATGCCATTCGACAAGGCTGCCTCCCATCAACCGATTACTATCCTGCTCTCTGAAAAGGCTTTCGATGTTATTGGCAAGAGTGCTGGACGAATGATCAGCGAAACAAATATATATATATATATATATATTATATATATATATATATAGATATATAAATATAGATATATATATATATATATATATATATATATATATATATATATATATATATATATCAGTCCAGAGGCTAAGTCGCCGGACTCCCTCATACGAGAGGACGCTGGTTCAAATCCTCCGAGTAGCAGTTAGAGTTTTATCTACTTGGGGGCAAGAATTAAAAACTCGACTGCGAACATGTGGCGCTGGTTTGGCATAGCCGGCCTTAAAGTTCGATTTCCTGTGGTCCCCCGTGTTACCCTCTGTAAAGGGGATAAAGCACGTAGGTAGTTTATATATATATATATATATATATATATATATATATATATATATATATATATATATATATATATATATATATATATATATATATATATATATTATATAGATATAAATATATATATATATATATATATATATATATACCCTGATCAATATACTTTCTCCCATAATCAAAATATATTTCACACCTCTCTCTCCACCTTTTGAGAAGCAGCTCGAGTAACTGGCACGGTCTTTTTACTCTCTCAGTTCGGTTCCCTTTCCCCAACTATTAAAGCGGAATATCAAATTACAAAAAGGAATGCGAATGTGTATGTGAATATTGAGACAAACTTTATGAAACCTTTTCAAGTTTTTTCGTAGGATAAAGAGCAAAATAGTATGTTAAATATTTTCTATCAACTTATAAGGTATTAGACGGATCTAAGGCTACAAATCGAAAGACGAACTTCAATATTTACTAATTAACTTGATACTCGTTTGTCGTTAAGTATTTAAAAAGAAAATTCTCAGAATAACCACCATAGTCTTACTTTAATTATAACAGACGGAAAATACAGTAAGGATTGTTGCAATAGTTCCAAAGAATTGACGGAAAGTAAACCGAAAGCAATTAATGAAAGTAGCAAATATTGGGGCACTTGAAAGTTTATTAATTATGGATTATAAGAAATAATTTTCTCATATTACAAAAACTCAATTTCAATATTTACATGAATTGTTTGAGTTTAAATAAAAGGCGACAATGTGTGTTGTATTCCAAAGGCTATAATTTTTAATGGCCCGAATATATGTTCAAACAATAAAAAAAAAGTTAAAAAAAGTAATAAAAAAGCCCGGGAAAAAATAAATTATAAAAAATATAAAATAATAACTTTTTGAATAGGAAACTTCAAATCAGTTCTAGATAAAAATTATCGGTTAATACCAAGTTTCAATTATTTCTTAAACTTTCATCAAAGTGAAACGTAAATTTATTTTCACCTTTAATCTAAGATGAAAAAATATTAAAACTCAATTACAGTAAATATCAAATAATAATAGTTACCATGTCTGCAGAGTTTGTATTGACAGGCTCTGGTTAATTTCAGCTATTTTTATTTTAGAAAGGGTGTGCAGGTCATCACTGATCTCTGGAGTGCTGCAATGCTAGAGGAGGAGAATCCCTCTTCCTAACAGCTGTAGCTTCTCCCCCATTCACACATATGAAATCATTAATTTAAAGTTATGAAATATATGAAGTTCATAACGAAATACAAATTCTTTATACTAATAACAATATTTACACAAAAATATTTTATAGTTGGGTAATTTTTTTTTCGAATCCAGTTCAACCCAAAACCTTGAGACCCTACTTGCTCCGCGGCCTTAAATAATAACAACAATATCAGATAATAAAACAAAACATCAAAGGCCTTATAAAACATAAAACAAAAGTTATTCAGATAAATATTTTTGTTTTTTTTAAAATTACGTTTTTGATATACAACAATTAAAGATTAAATGAAACACATATTCAAAAGATACAAACTATACGAAAGTTAAAACCAATTTTATAATATCCCAGAATTATAAGTTCCATTTAAAAATTTTCTAAATTTACATAAAACTCAGTCTTATGAAACAAATTTTGATAAAAACATTAATAACATTAGACATAAAAAATTATTCAAAGAAATTATATAAATATATGCATTTATATATATAAATATTTACACCATTGTACTTACATAAAAAAAAACAAACAAAAAAAATTTTTTTCCAGAAATGCAAACAAATCTCTTCATTTAACACTCTATATAAACTTATAAAAATATTATTACAAAAGAACTGTTATTGTCAGAATCACAATTAAAAAATTAAATTTTTACGGCCCTAACTCTTCTATACATATCAGATCTAGGCACGGATCTTACACAGTTTTAATACACGCAACATAAACATTCACCAACATACCATGTTTTGAGACATCCAATCTTACATTTAAATAATATATATAATATATATAATAATATAATATATATATTATATACTATATATATATATATATATATATATAATATTTTAATATATATATTATATATATATATATAATAATATATATAAAACAGGTAATGATTGAAATATAAAATTAATAAATACCATTTAATTAAATTTTTTAAGTACATTTCGATTCTGATGTTTCAGTTATATATATATAATATATATATATATATATATATAAATATATAATATAATATATATATATAATATATATATATATATAATATATATATATATATATAATATATTATAATATATTATATATACTATATATATATATAATATATGGCAAAAGCCTTAAGGTTCAAGTATTTCAGGGGGAAAAATAAAAGATTTTAAACATGTCCTGAGTATATATATATATAATATATAATAAATAATATACAATAAATATATTTCTCTAATATTATTAATTATATATATAGTATATATATATATATATATATATATATATATAATATATATTATAGATAGTATATTATATTTCTTTGATTCATCACCACACGGCTATAAATTAGCTTAATATGAAAATGGACTAGTTGTGTATTAAGTTTAAAATACCATAAATTAATAAGTAATAAATAGTAATAATAATAATAATAAAATAATAATAAATTGGATTTCAGCCAAAATATTTACCTTGACTGAGTTAAAAGAAATTAATTAACACTATATAGTATAATATTATATATATATATATATACTATATATTTATATAATAATAATATTTATATATAGATATATATATATATATATATATATTAAAATAATATATATAATATATATATAATATATATATAATAAAATAATTTTTTCTTTCATTTTTAAAAAACTCTATGGTTAACAACAGTTATAGTACAACAGGTCCAATTAAAAATTCGATCACATACCTTTGATAATAATAAATAATAATAATAATAAAAAATAATAATAATAATAATATAAAATAATATATGAATAAGAAAACTAAGTTCGGCTAGATATTTCCTAGTATATGGAAGCCAGTATTACTTCTATAGTATTATTATTTATTATATTATTATTATTATATTAAAACCCAAAGATTATTTTTATATATATATATATTATATATATATATATATTAATAATTTAATATATATATATATAAATTATTATATTATATATATATATATATATATATATATTATATATACTGACAAACGTAATATTAATATTATCTCCAATGATTGGAGAAATGTCATATATATGAATTAGCTGATTCATTGCTTGTCATTAAAATAATTTATATATTAATTTTCATTTTTTTTATGCAATATATACGACATATATATATATATATATATATATATATATATAATATATTATATATAATATATATATAATATAACCAATAGTTTATATAATAATATTATATATATAATAAATTGTTGTAAAGATCACAGGGTCAAAACCAAAGAATGACTTGCCTTAAAAACAATGTCGAGACTAAAGCTCGTAACTATCTATCTTGCTAACATGAGCACCGACTTTCCCATCAAGAGGAATAATAATAATAATAATAATAATAATAATAATAATAATAATAATAATAATAATAATAATAATAATAATAATAATAATAATCTTTTACTGAATACTGTTTTTTTTTTTCCTTTTTTTAGTTTTCCCTATCCAACAAAAGAAATAGACTAATGTTAATCTGTTTTACCCTTCAGTAGCCTCTCATGATTCATACGAAGAAGACTGATGATCATTATTTCTTCCTGGAGAAGGTGGTGAAGATAGGTTGCTGCTGGTGTTCGAAGCTATCGAGTGTCTGGGAGACGTGTCTCCTGTTTCTTGCTGTTAAAAAAAAGGTAATAAAAATAAATTTTTGTAACACTTTTTCCAATGAGAGATCTTCGCCAAGCAACATTATTAAAAAAAATATATATAATTTTTGAAGAATATCTATTTAGATATATATATAATATATATATAATATATTATATATATATATAATATATAATATAATATAATATAATATAGATCTTCGCCAAGCAACATTATTAAAAAAAATATATATAATTTTTGAAGAATATCTCTTTTGATTTAAAAAGTGCATGGCAAATTGATAGTTCTAAAATATTAGCATATAAAAAGATGTAAGAATCTTGCTTATATCGTCACATATAAATAAAATATAATCACTTAAAAATAATTTTATTAAAAAATGAATCTCTATTTATAGAATAAAACCGTTGTTAAAAAAATACTTTATTAAAAAATTAAGCTCTAGGAATAATACTGTTCAAGTATTTGGAGAATAATTTACTTTTAAATGCTATAAAATAATTGTAATTTTTTAAACCTCTGTGATGGATGCTATAAACATTCACTGAAGATGGTTTTACAACATTCTAATTATACTAATGGAAGCCCAGAAAGAAAGCCTTTTGGAGTCTTGGATAATATGTATTTTGATCTTCCTTTCCAAATATGGGGTGACGTAACTGGGGCTTTAACAAAGTAACCTTAACTTACAAAACAGAACCATACTTTACTTGAGCAGTGATAATTAAATTGAAAGGTCAAAAAATGTTTATAATAATAGCTATCGTACCTCTTGTAACTGGTGAATAATCTGGTGTCTTGGCTCTTCTGGGGATCTTGGTGGCATCTGCATCATATGAGGGTGACTTACAGCTACCTGTCCAGAGCCAGGATGTTGAGGCAGAACTCTTCTTAAACCTGGAGGAGGAAGAGATGGAAGTGGTGGACCTCCCCCATTATGAACATTGGAATAATGAGGTTGAGGTTGCTGTTGTTGGGGTTGCTGCTGCTGTTGATGAGGCAGTTGCTGATGGCTATAAAATCGTTTTGGGGGCTCGTGTCCTCCACCTTGACTAGGAGGTAACCTTGATGGCATAAACTTTCCAGTGGTTGAATGAAGCATACTTCTAACTCTGTGTATGGAATGAGAATGTGGAGGATGGTGGTCAGCGGTTTCAATAGTTGTTGGGAGGTCAACTAGACGTTGAGCTTCGATTGATTCACCAGCCCCATGTGACTAATATGATTAAAATTGGTTGGCCCAGAGATCAACTTACTGCGACGGTCAGTCCTAAAAGTAAAAGAAATAAAAATGACAAAAACAAAATAAAATAAAAAATCCACCAAAAAACTAAATGCGAAAGTGAAAAGCTTGCACATGCACCTGGAAGAAACTAAAAAGTAAACATCTTCATGATAAGTATTCTGAAATAACTTTTTATTATTATTTTTTTAAAATACAAAGATAATTTTTTTTTCAGCAATGACATTTAAAAAAAATTTAAAGATAATATTCTTTGTTTGGTGTGAGATAACAAATACATAAATTTTGGTTAATAGTTTTAATAAATACTCTTTTAAAGTTAGATATTTAAAGCTAAAATAATAATAATAATAATAATAATAATAATATAATAATAATAATAATAATTAAAGAAAACAGAAATGAAAAAAATAGAAAAAGCTAAAATGGTGAGTCAAAAAGGGTATACTGTAAATAAATAAATAAATAATAATAATTAAGAATTATGGCAACATTTCTTGTCTATTTATATTATGAGGGAAATATATTACATTGAAAAATTTAAGCAACCTATTCAAATTGATAGCTTTTTCTCAACAACTTTGCTACTTTCTATCACTTATTTGGGGTTTGATTCCCTTTATTTAATCCCGACCGTTTTGTACAGTTTTCCCATGTTTACTGAATATTTTTGGGTTTCACTGATCTAATATGTTATCCATCTTTAATACCTCACTTTTTCTAGACTTCATAACTATAACATGATCCCTTCTTCCTATAGGTTTTGAATAACGTCTCATTAGTCTCACGCTTCATCCAAAACTGTACTTAACACTTTAAACAATGATAATCTTGAACTTGCATTAGATAATTGAAGTGGCAACATTCTGTATTAATTACTCCCTTTCATAGCTGGTAATTTCCTTATGGGATTTCCCCTATTTTTTGTAATTTACATACGAAAATATATTTAACAATTTTAAGAAACAAAAATAACTAGGCATCAAAATTGTGATGAAATGTTGCTATAAAAAAAAAATGAAAATGCTAAAAAAAATAACAAAAACAAAACTTACAAGATCAATCAATGAAAGTACCTGCTATGACAATGTAAAAATGCCGCCATCAATAATGTAACAAAATTAATAGAATGATATTAGAGGAAGAGCAAACATCAGCAAATAAGCTAATGGTTATGTTAAGCATACTATCTCCACTTATATTGTCCAACACTCAAAATGTTAAAAGAGATGAAAGTGGCAAATCTTCACTAATTTTGAAAAGGACATTTAAACATTGAAAATTTCGGCTTAGCTCTAGTTTTCGAATTACATCGCCGTCCTGAATTTACGCCTTTTTTCAATAAATTATGGATTCCACATGTAACAATTAGCATAACTGAAAGTGCTAGCCCTAATTCTCATAACACAATGTCAGCACATGATTGGCTATTGTTATTGCACGGGTTCATCACGTGATCAGTTAAATTATTGTTTGACAATGATTTTCAGTTCTTATGAAGTTTTGCACAAAAGTGGACGTGTTATCGATGTTCTTAAGTTGTTCCATAAGAATTGTATTATGATAGTTTGTCTACATTCTAGTGTTATATATCGTGTATTATATTTATAAAAATGTCCCGGAAGTGTGTGAATAATTGATAACTTTTGGGTCGAAGTTACGTTAGCTTCGAGGAAGTGTTCATTTAGTTCAACTGTGAAAAAAGACATACTTCTTGTATTTCGGCTGTAAGCTAGGTATCAGAACAAAAAAATGGGCACCATATTGTGTTGAATAAAAGCCTTTTATTTCCACTACATATTATATAGGGACTTATGAAGAATTTTGTTTAAAGTTTTTGATACGAAGGGTTCTGAAGGGTTGAGTGCTCCAGTCTAAAATTTCCAGACAGTAAAAGCAGGCGTTCCATTGCGTCCACAAATCAGGCAACTCTCATGAACGATTCAGTTCTGAAGGTGCTAAGCTAACAAGGAGATTAGCAGCATGGAATCTTTAAAAAGGTTTAAATACTGTAATTCTGGGAAATTTCACAAGCTGAAAATTCACAGAACATGCTAAAACTTATGCACTGCAATGAACAGCTGGGATGCATTCAAGCTTCTGAAAAATGCATGTTGACAATACCACCTGGATTTTTTTTGCCCACAAAATTGTGGCAATCGGGACGAACACAGTGAGAGCATCCCATCACCATCAAGACATTTTGGATAGTGATTAGGAAGGAAATTGGTGATCAGCGTTAATAAATTTAAAGAATGGGAACAACCTTACATCATTAAAAACTCAAAAAACAATATTTCTAAAAATTAAAAAAATAAAAACTAAAGAACTGCAAGTTCATTTGAATATTCTTATCTAAACTTTACTTACAATTTCAATATAAACAACTGCCTGGAACGAATCAGTAAATAACCAGGAAACTAGAAAAAACATTCTGTTGTTCCCAATTTCTACCATTTATAGATGATGATGGAATATTAAGAGTAATAACAAGAATATTCTTCAAGCGAATATTGAAAGATCGAGGCCACGCTTTAACAGGTCGTATCATATTAAAATTATTTCTACCAAAGAAATTTCCACAAGTTTTACAAAATACAAGCAGAAGGATAGAAGAAATAACCTTAAGAGAATTAAATTAAAAGTATACAGAAACTTTAAAAAAAAGCGCCTTTCTGGTACTCACATGGGCAAACACGTCATAACATTCATATAACAACATCAAATATTGATAATTACTAATAGAAATAATTAAGAATGTTATTATCGGTTCTCGCAGCCAATTATTAGCAATGTTAATATGTTCAAGAAAAAATGTTACTTAAATACTAAAACAAGTATTAGAAGAGAATATAAGTAGGAAGGGATTCTAACGCAAATAAATAATCATTGTTTTCTACCAAACAAAACTAATTCAAAGAAATTAATTAGTAAATTAAGACAATGGCATTTCACCCAATGAACATGTTTACCTATAATTACTGTTAAGAATCGATCGAGGAGGAAGTGACTAGCTGCAACATTCGGTTTTCCAACTGACGAAATCGTCTGATAATATATACAGTTACCAACCAACCAATTTAAATATGTACTTATTAACATGTATACGAGTTTTACATTGAAAACCTCAAAAAGAATATCATAAAAAATTATTATTATTTCATTTACTTTTAATCTTCTGTAGGAGAATACCTGCATCGATTTTAATAAAAAAAAAAACGTAATTGGATGTTTAACTTCTATACTGAAGCTTTCCCTTCACCTTCAATATTTTAAAAATATTAATAAAAAAGCAAGATCTGTAGGTATGTTAAGTTTTTAAACACTCACCTCAAAAAGCCAAAAAAAAAAAATGTTGCGAGATATTTATAAAATAAATTAAACCAATTAAGTACAACTTACGTCCGAGTTGCTTTGCTATTTTCTCTAATGGAGAACTTTCTTCTCGACCTTGGTCTACCCAAAGGATCCAAGCCAATATGTAAAGTTTCGTCTTGGAGGGGGAAGAAAAAAAAATTAAAATCATTGAAAAAAAAAAAAAATTTTTACTTTTTTAAGAGCAACAAAAGATAAACCAAAAAACAATTAATTACCTTTATGCAAATTTCTGAGGTAGGCAACATGCGGAAGATCACTAATCATCACCATGTTAAGGTCACCAGTAGTGTTGAGCGGTTTAGTTCGTTTTAAATTGATTGTTTGAATCCATTCACCAGAAGATACTTCAAACACATCAATATGAGTTTCACTATATACTAATAACTGGCCACTGTTCACAGCTATTTTGGATATAATAATAATAATAATAATAATAATAATAATAATAATAATAATAATAATAATAATAATATATAATATAATATATATATATATATATATATATATATATATATATATATATATATATATATATATATGTTTTTATTTTCAGTCTTGTGTAGAACTTCATTCTAACTACGGGAGTGAAACTTGCAGCCATTTTTATTTAGAAGAACATTCTACACGAAAAATGTCGCGAAATTAGGATTTAATGTTTTCTTTAGTTTTTATTTGATGTGTTTTTATAGTTTTGATATTTTTTATTTCAGTTAATAGACGCAAAAAAGTGATTTATTTTATGATGGACTTTTTAAGAATATAAATATGCGAAAAAAGTATTTAAAGGAAATGACAATTAAAAATGAGTATATTTAATTAAATAGTAATAATAACGAGTTTAGTCAAAGAAGTGATTATATTCTAGTTGGGCAATCAATTATTTGAAAAAAGGAAATTATCTCCTATGAACTTAATAATATATAGAAGAAGTGCGATATTAGGGCCACTTCACAACTGATGACATTTAACATAATATAAAAGATTTTTGTATAGTCTATTAAGTTGAAATAGCGAGTAATAAATTTAGTTTTAATCGTCAAAAAATTATTAACAGAAACTTGATTACAAAAAGTAGTAAGTTATTTCTTATGTTCAATATTTGATTAGTTTTGAGAAAATATAATCCAATTATAAATCACTTTTAACATTTCTATTGAAGAAAAATCAGACCCTAGTGATATATCATGGGAGGAAACAAAAAAGATAAAGAGGAGAAAACCCGCGAAACAGTAGAAAAAGGAGAAAATTGCCCCAAATTCAAAGGAGAAAAAGAAGAAATATGTGCGAATGAAAAGGAAAAGTAGAAAGATTGGAGTGATGCGAGTAGAAAGAACATAGTAGATTTGCAAGAGATCCAACATAATCGGAATGCTTTGCAGGGAAACCTTGCAGGTAGAGTGAAAGACATTAAAAAGAGAGGATAAGCAAACAGAGTGAAGAGATGGAAGGAAATTTATCCAAATTTAGAAAAAAAATATGGATATAGAATGAAAAAGAACCCAAAGATCAGAAACCATGAATGATTCTCATTTCAGAATTATGATGAGCGAGAAAGAAGAAAAGCATGGTATTATGTAAGTAGATTAATGCAACTGAGGGAAGTATGCATCAGAGCAATGAGAATGGATATGAGAGCACAAACTGGAGTTTGTTATTTTGAGGAGATAGTAGAAACAAGATGAAAAAATTGATGAGTAGTTCTAGATGCGAAATATGAAAATACAAGAGTGAGTGAGTGAAGTATATGATATTATGGGAGATAGCGTTAAAGGAGGTCAAGGAAAAAGTGAAAGAATTTGGCTAAATGAAGGTGAAAAGAAAAAGCGATATTAAAATGCTTTAATCTTAACAAAAAGTAACATATGAAGTATCAATGCCCTGAAAAAAAGAAAAATTAAACTTTGTAAAAGTTGTCGCGGAGAAGGCCATGGTGAATCGGTCTGTAGATTCAAAGACAGGTTTTGTGGAACCTGTGGAAAAAAGGGTCATCTAAGATACCACTGTTCAAGATTCGGTGGAAAAAACGTGGAAGAAAACAAGGGAGAAATAGTGCTATTAGGAGAACTCCATATTGACAACTATGAAAGAAATGGAAAAGATGTTTGGGGTATCATAGATACAGGATGCCCTAATACTGTTGTTGGCGAGTTGTGACTAGGGTATATAATGAGTTCAATGAGCGAGGAAGAATTAGAAGAAATATACCGAACAGAAAAAAAAATATGCAAGAACTATTTCTTTGGTAATGAAAAATTTGAGAGTAAAAGCAAAATGAATATCCCAATCCTCTTTGGGGATAGAAAGGTTTATATAGAAACAGAGATTCTTGAAGGTAATATTCCTCTGCTTATTGGAACTAAAGTACTAGAAAAACTCCAGTCGAAAATTAATTTTAAAGAAATGATCTTAGAATGCAATGAACTTGTTGAAAGGAAAAAGATTCCTTTTGTGAAAGATGAGAAAGGTCATTTGAGAACTAGACAAGAAGGAAAAAGTGTTTGGTTAAATATAAAGGAAGAGAGATGGGTTGAGATGATTCAGAAATGGAAAAGAATTGTAGAAAGCTCACCTTCAATTTGACATGAGCTTGAGAAACTTAAAAGAATTGATAATCACAAAATCAATTTGAGATCAATAAAAGGAAAAATTTCAAAATCATAAAAAAAATCTATGTGACAATTGTGATATTTGTAAGAGATTTAAAAAAAACTCCTATTAAACCTGTAGTAGGTTTGCCTTTAGCTAAGAAGTTCAATGAACTCATAGCATAGAATATTGGTGAAATAGACGGCCGATAAAATTTCTTGTATAATAGATTGAAACGAGATTCTGTCAAGCAAAATGGATAAAAAGTAAAAGACGCTGAGGAAATGAGAGAATTGTAATGAAAGTTGGATAGGAATTTTCGGTACACCAGAGAAAATAATAACTGATGGTGGAAGGAAATTTCAAAATGAAGAGATAATTGAATTCACAGAAAAATGGGGTATTGAAATATTATGCACTGCTGTGAAAGCCGTGGAGCAACTGCAATGCAAGAATGTTGGAATTCTGAAAGAGAAGTCTAAGAAAAGTAAAAGAAGAAAAAACAGGAGGAAAGAAATGGGCTCTTTATTGGATAGTAAATGCTAGAAATGGGATAATTTCAACTGGTGGTTTTTCACCCAGACAGAAAGTGTTCGGAATATACAATACAACTATGAAAGAAGAAGAAGAGTACACTCCGGCTCAATTGGAAGAAAATTGGGAAGGAATCAAGTTGAACGAGATTATGAAAATTCAAGAAAAAATACAAGAAATAGTGCAAAGTGTAGATTGTAAGAATAGGATAAAGAGAGCTTTAAAACACAATGTCAGACATCATAAACTGGAGGAAGCAGAATTAGGAGACAAAGTTTTCTATAAGAAGAAGAATGAAAACAGATGGAGAGGACCCGCAAAAGTGGTGGGGAGAGAAGGAAAAACCGTGTGGGTGAGACATGGAGGTAACATGAAAGAAATTAACAAAGTGCATATAACAAGAATACAAAAGAGAAATCATGAGAAAGATGAAGTAGATGAGAGTGAGGAGAACTCATCTAGTGAAGAAGAGGAAGATAGTAGTGAAGATAGTGAGGAGGAGGAGGAAGAGGAGGAGAATGACCAAGACAAAGTCTTGAATATATCAAAATTAAAGATAGGAGGAGAATATATGGTTAAACAACCGGATGAAGAAAGTTGGAGAAGAATTAAAATTGTGAGTAGGGGAGGAAAAAAAGGAGGTAAATACAAATATTCTTATAATATTATAGGAGAAAACAATGAGGAAAAAGAATGGATAAACCTAAAAGATTATGATGTGAAAGGAAAAACTAGTGAAAAGATGAAGCAAAATATATCCGAGAATGAGGAAGAAATAGCCATAATGGATGATGAAGAAATATATTTAGGAGAAATGGAAGACTGGAAAAATGGCGAAAGAGTAAAAAGTGCCAAAAAAAAGGAACTTTTAAGCTGGAAGGAAAATGAAGTTTATGAAGAGGTAGATTTGAATAAAAACATGAGACCTGTGAGAACAAGATGGATAATAAGTCAAAAAGAAAAAGAAGGGGGGGTATATTGTAAAGCCCGTCTAGTTGCTAAGGGATTCATGGAAAAAATCGACAAAGAAAGTGTGGCTTGTGAATCTCCTACTTTATCACCTGAAGGTTTAAAAATTCTACTGACAATAATAAAAATGAATGATTGGAGGATAAATACTTTAGATGTTAAAACTGCTTATCTTCAAGGAAAACACTTTAAAAGAGATGTATATTTAGTACCACCAGAAGAAGCAAATACGGAAAAAATTTGGAAACTCCGAAAGGCAGTATATGGTTTAAATGATGCTGCAAGAAGTTGGTATGACAGTATGAGTGAAATAATAAAAGAAACAGGAGGTGAGAAAAGTAAAGTAGAAAAAACAATTTTTTTTTGGAAGGAAAATGGTAAACTGATAGGAATAATGGGAATTCACGTTGATGACATGATTTATGGAGGTGAAGAGAGTTTCCATGAAAAAATAATTGGAAAGATTAATCAAAGATTAAAGGTCGGTTGTATAATGAGAGAAGATTTTCAATATGTAGGAATTCATATAAGCGAAAAAAATGATGACATTATAATGGATCAGAATAAATATATACAAGAGAAATTAGAGAAAATCGACATGGAAAAAAGAAAGAATTTGGATGAAGATTTGAATAAGGAAGAACAGACGTCTTATCGTTCTGTATTAGGAAAACTTAATTGGCTAGCACAGCATACTAGGCCTGAGTTGAGCTTTTCTGTAAGTAAACTAGGTAGAAATATGCAATGTGCGAATGGTCATAATATGAAGGAAATAAATAAAGTAGTGGAAAAAACAAAAAGGATAAAAACTGAGTTTGTAATAGAGAAATTAAAAAAGGGAAAATTAGTTCTAGAAGTTTATCCTGACGCATCTTTTGGAAATATTGATGAAGGTAAAACTCAAATTGGTTACTGTGTATTATTAAGAGATAGTAATGGAAGAAAAAACACAATTGTGTGGAAGTCAAAACTAGCCAAAAAGAGTTGTAGAATCCACCTTAGCTGTGAAACTATGAGTATGGTAAAGCAATAGAAGGGCGAATATATTTTTTTTTATTTTTTTTTTTTTTTTTTTTTTTTTTTATTTTATTTTTTTTTTTTTTTTTTTTTTTTTTTTTTTTTTTCCTTTGTTTTTTGGGATTTTAACTTTATTTTGAAGGAGAAAATTCTTATGGGAAGAATTAAATGTGATGACTGAGGAAGATTTTAAAGTAGAGATAATCGTTAAAACAGATTGCAAATCTCTTCGTGATAATATTCGGTCAGAATCTGGAGTTAAAAATAGAATGTTAAGAATAGATATGTTGAATATCAAATCTAAATTGGAGGATGGTATAGTTAATAACATAGAATGGATAAGCAACAGAGACCAAATTGCTGACGGATTAACCAAAGAGAAAAGTAATAATAAAATCTGGAATTTATTAAAGATAATAGATTAGAAGGAGATTAGAGGGAGTAAGAAAATAGAATTAGATTGATTTTATTTTCAGTCTTGTGTAGAACTTCATTCTAACTACGGGAGTGAAACTTGCAGCCATTTTTATTTAGAAGAACATTCTACACGAAAAATGTCGCGAAATTAGGATTTAATGTTTTCTTTAGTTTTTATTTGATGTGTTTTTATAGTTTTGATATTTTTTATTTCAGTTAATAGACGCAAAAAAGTGATTTATTTTATGATGGACTTTTTAAGAATATAAATATGCGAAAAAAGTATTTAAAGGAAATGACAATTAAAAAATGAGTATATTTAATTAAATAGTAATAATAACGAGTTTAGTCAAAGAAGTGATTATATTCTAAGATTGTTGAATTTATGATTTTATTGGAAAAAAGGATTAAACTTTTTTAAGTCTTTTATATATATTTAGAAGAAGTGCGGTATTAGGGCCCTTCACCAATCTAATGACTTTGACATTATATAAAAGATTTGTAAGTCTTTAGTTGAAATAGCGGTAATAATTGTTTTTAATCGTCAAAAATAATTCAGAACTTATTTACAAAAAGTAAGTAGTTATTTCTTTGTTTCATATATTTGTAGTTTTGGAAAGTATTATCAATTATAAATCATTTTTAACATTTCTATTGAAGAAAAATCAGACCCTAGTTATATATCATGGGAGGAAATAAGAAAGATAAAGAGGAGAAAACCCGCGAAACAGTAGAAAGAGGAGAAAATTGCCCCAAATTCAAAGGAGAAAAAGAAGAATATGCCGAATGGAAAGGAAAAGTATGAGTAGGAGAGTATGACAAATGTCGAAAAGAAAGCCATGCCTTACCACCCCCTTCTGTACCATTAATTAGTGAAAACTTCGTCACAGACAGAAAATCCACCTAAGAGCTCATGGGAGCGCGACGGACCCTCACTATGGTAATCGTCAATGTAAGGGTTCACCCTTGGCCCAGGTGGCCACAACCATGCCCCCATAAAACCCCGCCATTCTCTCCTATCATGCCACCTTTATTCTCGCCCTCTGCCAAACTAATAGTAAATATATATATATATATATATATATATATATATATATATATATATATATATATTATTATATTATATATATATATAAATATATATAATAAATAATAATAATAATAATAATAATAATAATAATAATAATATAAAATTTTACAGTTAAGAGCATTATCAAATATGTTAAAAAGTTCACTCACCAATGGCAGTGGGGATGGCAGGATACATAATCTCCTTCTCTCTACTTTTCCTCCCTGCTGTATCAAACGTAAACTGCTAACAAATTAAAGACAAGCAGAAAATTCACCTCTACTAACTTCTACACAAGTAAGCCTCACACTGCAATCGTTGGAAGAAACCACTAAAGACTGACTCTCAGGATGTACCAACGCTGAAAAAAAAAATTAATAAATAAATAAATAAATATGCGTAAGAGGATACAAAAGATGAGACCGAGATAAAATGGGGTTAACTAGTTCGTAATTTTTTGTAGTATCAATATCGGTAAAAAATAATGAACCGATACCAAAAACCCTGCTTTGAAATTAATATAATTAATTATTAGAAGGTTTTTCGAATTCGCCCTCGTTGACAACTTTTTACACAATTTGTTAAATAAGGTATTTAGATGAGTTTAAAATAATTATAATAAACGTATTTAAAGATATTTGCAAACAAAAACCGAGATCTTTCATAGCATAAATTTTATTACGTACTATTAATACAGAAAACAGAAAATAGTAGAAGAATATGACGCAAGTCGAAAAGAAAGCCCAGCCTTACCTCCCCCTTTATACCTTTTAGTAAGAACTCGTCGCAAGTCAATAATCCACCCTAGAAGCTTCACGGAACCCTCACTATCGTATCTCGTCAATGTTTGAATCATCCCTTGGTCCAGGTGGGCCACAACTATACCCCCTTAACAAAATCCCGCCATTCACTCCAATTATGCACCTTTCTTCTCTCGCCTCTGCCAAACTCATATTTCTCTCTTCCAGGCATTTCCTTACTGATTTAATCTACTTTTTCTTCGGTCTTCCAGCCGGTCGATTTCCAGCACGCTCACACCAATATACATCCGCTTAACCACTGTCATCAATCCCTCTTTTTCACATGACCAAACCATCTCAACGTAATTTCATTTATTCTCTTATTTACCCCTTTCTTCACACCATACAACTCTCTAATATGTTCATTCATCATTTTATCAATTCTTTTCACACCTAAGACGCCCCTAAGAATGTCCATCTGAACACATTGTACTTTAGATCTATACTTCTATTCCAGACCATAGTCTCACACTAAACATTAACACAGGTAACAACACCTCTCATCTAAACCCTAGACATCCACCAAAGATTTACTTGGACCAGCCACCTTCCTACCATTCACAACTTTCCTACTACACTCTGTATCATCCGTTCCCTTTTCATCCAACATAGGTATATCCTAAATATTTAAACTCAAGAAACTTGTTCCAGCTGCTCATCATCTAACATAACTTCACACCGAGGACCTTCCTCACTCACAATTATAACCTTACTCTTATCTATGTTTACTTTCAAACCCATCTACATACCCTGCCAAATCTCTCTACCAATCCTCACAAAAACTCTTCACGACCACACAAAACCAAAACAGCCGCATATAATAATAGGTAGGGCACCCTCACTCTCTTCCATTCTCCATCATTCTAGACACCATTCCCTGCCACCCCACCTTCTAATTTTCATAACCCACCATGTACAAAATTTGGAACAACCAAGAGACAACACATCCCTGCCTCACTCCACTATTAATATTAAACCAATCCCTTTCGACTCCATTTATTCTTACACAGGCTTCACTATCGTCATACATACTTTTGATTCCATTTAGAAGCCTACCACTAACACCTGCCAAAGAGCTTCCCTATTAATCCTATCAAAAGCCTGCTGCAAATCCATAAAACCTAAATACAATTTTTCCTCTCATTTACTCAATCAATCCTAAACCACTTCTAAACGTACCTTGTTCTTCACCAATTAGTCCTTCAGTCACTCTACGCATTCTTTCGACCAAAATACCAGCATATATCTTCCCTACAACACTAAACTAATTCCCCTATAATTCCTACAGTTACCCTTATTTATATAAGGGTATTATTACTGCTCTCCTCCAATCTCTCGAAACTATACCCTCCATAAACGATTTGTTTTACACAACTTCCAAATTCAATCACTCACCATCTCGCCTCCGTTCTTGATCAGCTCACCAGTAATTTCATTTATACCTGCAGATTTACCATTCTTCAACCTTCCTTACTAATGACCTTATCTCCAAAATACCGATGCCTTCTTGCACCATCAAACCCACACATATTCAGTTTATTCACTATCGCATCTTCATTACTGCCAATGTTATGCAGATTTTCAAGGAGTTCCCTTCACACTCCCCCTCAGATCTATTTCATCAGTTACAAAAGTACCATCCCTATTTATTATCTTAAGCAGATTCCCCTTATTCTCATTCTTAACCTTTCGCGCTTCCGTCCAGAAAAGCTTCCTATTCCATTGTAAGTACCCATTCATCATCCTTCCAAACTGTTCATTTACCTCTTTTTTCCTCTTACATATGCATCTTTCAGTATTCCCTTTTCCCTCCTTATATAATTCCAAACCTTTCTTTTTAAACCTCATCATTGATTTTAGTACATTTAACCACGCTATACTTTTAACCGCTTGCAACATCTCTTCGTTACACCACTCACTGTTAACATTCTTACTTTCTACTTTAGCACATCCACATACTTCTTTAGCACTACTAACACCCGCTTCCTTCATTTGCTTTCAGATTTGTTGTTTCAATTTGTTCATATTCAAATGATTTACCTTCAAGCGCTCTTACAAATTTATCCACATTACCTTGCTCATTTAACTTCTCACTCTTAATTCTACCCACTTCCTTCCTTATCACCTTCCTCTCCATCCAAACTCCCAATAACTTAATTTTACATAAGCAACATAGTGATCCGATAATCCCATTCATAATCCCCTCGCTGATTTAACATCCAAGACATACTTCAACATCATCTTCACCAACACAAAATCAATCATACTTTTCACTTCGATACCATCTCTAACTTCACCAACTCTAGTATACATGTGATACTCTAGTGTTTAAAGAAAGTACTACTTACGCACATACCTCTCTCCTCACAGAAATCAATCACATTCCTACCATTCTCATTTTCTCCTGACACCCTAAAGTTATCTGTTAAACCATCCCTTTTTTGATCACCTATCCAACCATAAATATATATATATATAATATATATATATATATATATATTATATATATATATATATATATATATAATATATATATATATGCACGAACACATTCTCCCTTATATATATAAATATATATATATATATTAATATATATAATAATTATATAATAATATATATATATATATATATATATATAATATATTATATATATATATATATATATAATATATATACTCTTATATAGATCTAAAGTACAATGTGTTCAGGAGGACAATCTTAGGGCATGCTATGTGTGAAAAAGATTAATATGAGGAATGAGTGTGTTAGTAAGATGTGTGGTGTGAAGAAAGGGTTAAATGAGAGAATAAATGAAATATGTTCGAGATGCGTTGGTCATTGAAAGCGATGAATAAAGTCGGTTGGTTTAATCGGATGTTTATAGTGGTGAGTGTGTTGAAAACCGACCGGCTGGGAGACCGAAGAGGAAATGGATTGAGTCGGTGAACGAATGTCTGAAGGAGAGAAATTGAGTTTGGCAGACCGAGAATAAAGGTGCATGATAGAGAGAGAATGGCGGGTTTTGTATATGGCCGGGCAATGTTGTGGCCCACCGGCCCAGGGATAACCTTACATTGACATTTAACCATAGTGAGGGTCCGTCGCGTCCTATGATGCCATAGGGTGGATTTCTGTCTTGACAGCTCTCACAATAATGACAGAGGGGCGGTAAGCTGCTTTCTTTCGACGTGTCATTTCTCCTACTGCTTTTCTCGATGCTGCTACAGCACCTTACCCCCAATCTTGGGGCAAAAAAGGTGAAGAAAAGAAAGAAAGAAGAGAATATATATATATATATATTATATATATATATATATATAAATATATATATATATATATAATATATATATATATATATATATATATATATAAATATATAATATATATAACTTACATAAGCTGTTTTCTCCTGGAATGGAAAATGGTAAAACCAGCCTGGAAGCCTACAGCTAGTCGACCGTTCACCAAAAATATCCAATGACTGTGCTGTTGAGTAAAAGAATTACCTAAACAAATGGGTCGTACTCTAGCCACGTGATTCTAAATATAATCTGAAATGAGAACAGAAATTATATATATAATATATATATATATATATATAATAAAAATATTATAAATATATAATATATATATATATATATATATATATAAATATATAAATATATAATATGCAAAGTTGCAGTAACGCTTTATGTAACGACTTTACGTAACGGCGTTACATGTAACGAGTAACGTTAACGCTTGGTATAAAATGAAATGTAACGATGTAACGGTAACACGTTACTTTTCTAAATATAACGGGATTTCTTGTTACTCTACATTACAGCTACACAATGAAAAATACTTGAAACAATAATCATTGCACTGAATTCTAAATTTTTCAAATTGTAAATCGACCTAAGAATGTGAAATTAAATTTCATCTCCAAAATTTTTCTACATTTCGTCAGAAACATTTAGGATTAATCGTATAATATACATTATTTAAACTATTTATTCAACAAGAATCAGGTAAAAATAAGATCTCTCTT
>JABUQX010007738.1:7500-26326 GCA_015478945.1 Trachelipus rathkii | reverse complement strand
TATATATATATATTTATATACTATATATATATATTTTATATATATATATATATATATACTAGTATAATATATACTATATATATAGATATATATATATATTATAATATATATTATAGTATATATATTATACTATATATATATATTATATATATATATATATTAGTGATGGATCGAATAACCGCAACCGCCAACCGCAACCGCAAATGCCGGAGCACCCCGCTCACAGTATTTGACAACTCGCAACTCAACCGCACCGCGCGTTTTCACTGGTCTAACAACCGCCCAACTGAACTGCCAACCTCAAACCGCGGTGGTACACTGCGTCTTCATAACGGCAACTGCCGCCGTGGTTGACACGAAGTGTTCTTTTTAAAATACTCTCTTATGGAATCAAAACTTTCTCTCTCTCTACTCTCTCTCTCCTCTCTCTTCTCTCTCTCTACGTCTCTCTCTCTCTCTCTCTCTCTCTACCTCTCTCTCCTCTACTTCTCTCTCTCTCTTCTCAAATCCTCTTCTCTCTCTCTAATATAATGAAAAACACGGGGTTTGGTGTTGCTCTTTTCTCCCTCATATATTTCTAAGATGACAACTTACTAGTTCTCTATTTTATACTAATTGAAAAATGTATTAACCTATTAAAGATATTTGAAGAGATTACTAAAAAGTTAAGCTTTCATTCGTCTTCTACATCACAAGTAATTATTCCTCTTATTGTGTCGTTAAAAACTCTTCACCAGACCTCAGATTGTAGTGCGCTGAAGAGGAATTAAGATCAGCTGTACAATACGAATAATTAGGCTGTAAACTCTAAAGCATTTGGCATAAATGCGATAGAAATTTCTTGTACCATTGCCAACATATCTAGATCCTCCATATAAAGGGAAATTTTTTACTACTTTAAAGTAAATATATTTTGAAGGAAGTTCAGGAAGAAATAACAAAATGTAAGGAACTTTCTTCAGAATATGGAAAAGATATATCTTTTAACAGACAACCTTAAAGAATTTAAACTCCAGAGATAGCAGCGAATCTTTCAGCCCAATCCAGCGCCAAAAACTCTGCTTTAAAAATCATGAATGCATCATTTAACATCAATAGTGATGATGATACAGAAATCAGTTTTAAGCAATAGTGTTCTATCATTGATCAAAGAATATCAAAAAAGAAAAAAGGATCGATCTCGTAGATGATCCTCTAATTTGGTGGAGAAAGGGAGCGAACATAAACTTCAAATAAATTGAAGATGTGGGCTAAGAGCACTATTGTCATGCCCTATCTAGCTAGTAAACCAAGTGAGCAACTTTTCAGCGGTGCGTGCGCGATTAATTTTTGACAAGAAAGGGCATGAGATAACTGGAGAAAATGCAGAAAATTGTTATTCCTTATATCTAACTTGCCGATTCTAAAATTCAATACAAGCAGCCGAATAACAAGAAAGCCCACCTTTTTTTTTTTCTAGTCGGATACTTTCCAGTTTCCACAAGGCGGAGGATCGCGGAAAGTAGATGGTGTTTGTGCATTGTTCAGGATATTCGTCCGCACCATTGTAACTATTGGTAAGCAAGGCATAAATTGCACATTAAACCGATCAGCAAAATTTGAAATTGTCAACCTGGTAATAATAATAATAATAAAATAAAATAATAAATAATCATAATAATAATAATAATAATAATAATAATAATGTAGGGATAATAATTTTAATAATGATGAATCAGAGGGGAAACCTGATCCTAATATTAGCAATTTCAAAATGGCGAAACTAATAATAAATAATAATAAAATTTAATAATAATAATAATAAATAAATTATTATATAATTATATTATTATTCATTATTATTATTATTAATTATATTATATTATATTATTTTTGTTTATTCATTATTATTATTATATTATTATTATTATTATTAATTATTATTATTATTATTATTATTATTATTATTATTATTATTATTATTATTATTATTATTATTATTATAATGTTAAATAAATTATTTAATATTAAAATTATAATTTATAATTTATAATTATTATTATTATTTAATTATTATTATTAATTATTATTATTATATTAGTATTATCATTATTAATTTATAGTAATTATTATTATTAATATTATTATATTATATTATATTATTATTGTTATATTATTATTATTTGTAGTAGAAGTAGTAGTAACAAAGCAATTGTTAAATTTTATTTTTATTGCACAACGCGCAACCACAACCGCACCGCAACCGCCCCCAACCCGCGCCGTTGCTTGAAAAAATTTAAGAACTGCAAATAAAACGCGCAACCGCCGTTATGCCAAAATCAGATTCGCCCTCCATCACTAATTATATATCTATATATATAATAATATATATATATATAGCTATATATATATATAGTATATATATATATTAACTAATGTTACTTATATATATATAATATATTAATAAATATACTTATATATATATATATATAATCTTATATATATATATATATATATATATATATATATATATATATATATATATATATATACTATATATAAATAAATTATAAGGGATATCAATGCGCATATGCCGGACGATTCTTGGAGTGTGCGGTTATGGCCGATGTTTTGGGAGCGAAGAGAGGAGGCGATTCGAGATGTGGTGGAGTTGAGTTGTTTGCAGAGGAGTTAGAGGAAGCAGGGAATGAAGATGAACCATACAGAGACAGAATATTAACAGTAACCGCGAGGAAATGAGGACGGCGGATGCAGAATGATGGTGAGAGAGAAGAGGAGGTGAAGGCGGTAAATACCTGAAATTATCTCGGAGGATGTTTTAACAGAAGAGGAGGAAGTGGGGAAGAGATTACGCGAAGAATGGAAAAGTATGGAATAGTTATGAAAGCGGCTTATACCCCATGCATGAAAGACAGAAACATCGCCCGAATAGAGTTAACAAAGGGATTGTTTAACAGCCATACTGACTCCGACACTGCCTGCTACGGAGCGCGAACATGCGACAAACAACGAGAAAAGAGGAGCATGTAGAATACAAGCGGCCAGATATGAGCGATATTAAGAACTAATGATGCGAAAGAGTACTGAGAAACATGAGATAACAAATGAAGTTATTAGAGAAAGTATAGGCGTGCTGAAGCAGATGCACACGAAGATGGACGTAGGGAGACTGAGCATGGCTTGGGGACATCTGGATGAGGATGGAGCAGGAGAATGCCGCAAAAAGAGATGGGACATGACACCAGAGGGCAGAAGACCAGGGGAAGACCGAAGAACGAGATGCGGCGGAATCGGTGAACCACTCTCTGCGAAAGAGTCAGCTACCAAATATGCAGAGCCGCGAAGAGAAGAGGAACAGTGCCCCAGGAGAGGGACGCATCTGCGAGAAAGAGCTGCCCGCGGCTGACAGGATGAAAATCCTTCCTGGGAGTGGAAAAAGAAAAAGAAAGAAAGATTAATATATAAATAATAATACTATATTATTTATATATATATATTAAGTATTATATATAATTATTATATAATATATATATTATATATACTATATATAATATATATATATATATATATATATTATATATATATATATATATATTTGTGTGTATATATATATATTTTTACAGTAGATAAACACCGGCATCTCACTTAACGTCCGAGCAGGACGAAGCCAAGCCCAAGGAGAGAATAGCTCACATTCTCCCACCCGACCAGCTGCAACGCTGCGTCGACCCTCGCTTTGTTTGGCTAGTGCTGTAACACTGAGCTATCGGGCGCTTTTTTTATATAAATAAATAAATAATTTAAAAACAAAACAAAAAAAAACATATACAACATAATTACATATACACATACACAACATATATATTCAATATAAATATCACTACTATATTAATATTACACTATCAACCATCACTATCATTATATCCATCTATATAATTAACATTATCATTATCATATTATTACCATCACTAATATCATTATTATTACTATGATCACTTATTACCATCATTCACCGACTATTATCTCCTATATTACCGATTATTATTATTATTATACCTATTATCATTATTATTATTACCACCATCATATTATACTATATATTATATTATTATATATTATTATTATTCATATATTATATATTATTATTATTATATTATTATTATTATTAATTATTATTATTATTAAATTATTATTATAATATTATAATTTGACACCAAAATTCAACTGTATATATATATAATTCAAAAAAATTAACTTCAGCTAAATATATTTATATATTATATATTAATTTATTAAGAAAAGAAACCGTTGAGGAAGTCTCCTGCCTGGTAACTGCATAGATGAGGCCCTCTTCTTTGGGCAAAGATCAAGAGGCGTCGAAAATCCAATACGAAACGTAGTTCAAGCAGAATTCTCTATCATATGGCCAAATGACTTAAATAAATTCCAAAACTTCAAAAAAGAACAGATATCGAAAGTTATGCCTTCTCCACATCCAATTAATATTATTATTAATTATAATAATAATATTTATATAATTATAATAAAAATTATAATCAATAATGTATAATATTATAATGACTAAATTACTATATTAGATATATATAATATTATATATGTAGGTAAATATATATATATATTATATATATAAATTATATATATATATATATATATAATAAATATATAATATATATATAATATTATATATATAGTATATATAATATATATATAAATATATATATAATAATATATAATAATTATATATATATTATATAATATTTAAATTATGCGCCCAATTCCTAGATAAGCAGGCAATGATAATATTGGTACTTTTTAGAATTTCTTGACACCTTGCCAGCATCCCAAGATTTGTTGAGTTAGCTCAAGAATAGTGTGAGCGCTATTATTTATGCCTTTTGCCTTTCTAATTGAATTATAAATATATTGCTTCACTGATTTTAAGAACAAGAAAATTCTTTCAAATATCATGAATTTATACAAATATTTCAGTACAATAATAATAATGAATAATAATAATAATTAATAATAATAATAATAATAATAATATATAATAATAATAAATACATAATAATAATAGATAATTAATAATAATAAAATAATAATAATAAAATAATAATAATAATAATATGGCCAAAACTAAAGAAGTCCCGCATGATATCTCGGAAAATAAGATAGGCACAAGAAACTGATAACATATATGGAATCAGCCTATAAATCAGAGAAAATGGAAAAAAAAAATTTTTTTTTTGGGGTTTTTTGAATTTTTTTAATATATCTCCAAAACTACGATAGCTAGAAATATCCAAAACTAAAAACATATATGGCAATCAGCGCGTATAAATATTTTTTAGGGGCTCGAGCCGACGGGCGGAGCAGATGGGGCGGCGACGCGTTTCCATACCCCGTCATAGGGGAGCGGGCGGAGGAACCCCCGCGACACCAAATACCAAAGACGCCTCCCCGCGAGTTGGGGGCGAAATCAGCTCAACCCCGTCGCTCCCCCAGCGAGGCCGAGAGACCCCGACTCTTTGCACCTTTGCGGTTTACCCTGGGTATTCGTTTTAGTTAAAAAAAATAAAATCTTTTTCAAAATATTTCATGCGCTGATCATAAAATATAGTTATTAGTTTCTATATATGTACCTATCGCCAGTTTTTGGAGATATAAAAAAAAAATTATAAAAAAAGTAAAAATTTTTTTTTCATTTTCCATAAATTTCATACGCTGATCCATATATGTTATCAGTTTTTTTGTATCTATCTTAGTTTTCCGAGATATCATGCGAAGACGAACTAAACCAAAACAAGAGGATAGAAACGCACAAAAGCGACAAATAGAAACTCGAGACGTTGGTGTAACTTCTTTAGTTTCACCATAATAATAATAATAATAATAATAATAATAATAATAATATAATAATAATAATAATAATAATAATAATAATAATAATAATAATAATAATAATAATTAAGAATATAATAATAAATAATTAATAATGATAAATCCAAATTATTATCTGAAACATTTCTAACAGCAGCAATAATTCTTACGTCACTAGAATTAATTAAATAATATTCGGATAATCTTAAAATATTGAATGATAAGCTATGTATAGAGTGAGGCTTTTCTTATTTTATAATCTTTTATAAAAAGAAGGAACATATTTTTAAAATAATTTGAGGACATATATATTTTATATAAATATTTTGAACAATTGGTATACATCCTGAGCCAACATTTAGTACGTTTTACATGTTCAAGCTCTTTTCTATTGCCTGCTTATCTAAGAAATTGCCTTTAAACATACTAGCATATATATAATATATATAATATAATATATATATATATAATAATAATACTATATTATATAATTATATAATATAAAATTAATTATATATAATATATAATATATTACAATAATATATACATATCTAATATATTATTAGTATATATATATATATATATAAATATATATTATTATATATTATATTGATAATATATATTATGTACACTGTGAGCTAGATGACCCGCATACTTGAGTATGTTTCGTTTATGCTTTGAAAAAGTTTAACAAATGCTAGTATAATTGACCAGAATTCCTTTCGGCGAAGTGAAGCTCGAGATTCTTTCCTTTTTTTTAATTTTTTATTAAAAAATTGATGAACTTATTTCAATCTGTGTTGTTATTAATTATTCTCTAGGTACGAGATTTTCGTTCAAATAAAATAAAATAGAATAAACGTTTTATTATTAAAATTTAAATTAGTAATACGTTTTACAAATAACTTAAAAATGCAAAATATCAGAAAAAAGCCAGGAGAATTATCTCAAAAAGTATGACACTTTACAGGAAAACCAAATACATTTTTGGAATCAGCGTAATAAAGCTTATTACCGAATGTAAAAAAAAAAAAAAAAAATAAAAAAAAAAAAACGAAAAGTACACACTTACAAAAAATAAATTACATATTTGGAATCAGCGTATGAAAGCTTATTATATGCAAAGTGCGTTTTAGATGATTTAAAAACTAACAAAATTACCAAGGCGTTAGACCGCCATGATAACAGGATCGGGGCTCTCTCGCCTCTAGGTGACGCGGGGGGATGTCGTCCCCCCCTCTGTCCCCATCGGCTCGAGCACCCTAATTGAAATATATTTCCTTGAACTTCACATTTTTTAGGGCGCTCGAAGCCGAATGGGACAGAGGAGGAAGGGGACGAAACGACTTAATATAATAAGCCTTTATACGCTGATGTCAAAATATGTAATATTGTTTTTCTGTAAGCTGTCGTACTTTTCGAGTTTTTTTTTTTTTTTTTTTTTTTTTTTTTTTTTTTTTTTTTTTTTTTTACATTCCGCGTAATAAGCTATATACGCTGATTACAAATATGTATTTGGTTTTCCTGGGTAAGCTGAATTCATACTTTTCGCCAGAAATTCCTCCGTGGCTCTTTTCTGAATTAGCCCCTTAAAAAAAATAAATATTATTAAACTAGATAAAGTTTATAAATTTTTAACGTACAAAAATATTTTTTGTTATCGCTCCTTTACCTTGCGCTCTCTCTCTCTCTCTCTCTCTCGTCTCATCTCTCTTCTCCAAAAATTGCTCTCTCCTCTCTCTCTCTCTCTCTCTCTCTCTCTCTCTCTCTCTCTCAAGCAAACTAAAACGTGACGAAATTCCAGAAAGATAAATCATATGCAAATTTTATTCCCCCGTCCTTCTTATTTTATACTGTTTTTCCTACAAAAAAAATTCTGGAGTACCATATGATATAATATCAATACCATATATATATATATATTAAATTACATTTTACTTGTTAAAAGGACTGCTATTTTAAAATTATAATGCTTCAACTTTGTTAAGATAAAGTAAAATTTAACTAATTAATTGTTTTTACCCTAGATTTTAAAAATTTAAACAAAATTGTAAATATTTAAGCTAAAATTTTATGAGTCAGAGAAAAACGCGGGACATTTCAAATTCACAATGACTCAATATATATATAAATATATAATATATATATGATATAATATATTATATATATACATAGATATATACATATATATAATATATATATATAATATAATATAATAATATATATATATAATAAATATATATATATAGAGCAAGGAATGTTTAGCGAAATATGATAATTTGGTGGTATGCTCGTCAAAAGTATGAATGACGAAATAGTGTATACATGTATAAGAAAATATGGATTTGAAATGATTGGTTTTACAATAATTGCTGTTTGAAAGGCAGGGATATGTATGTCTCCTTGGTTATTCATTTTGTATGATGGAATGGAGCTTAATAAAAATTAAGAGTTAGAGGTGGGCAGGGAGAGGCGTGTAAATCAGAACGATGCGACGAAAGGAAAAGAGTGGAGGCTTGAGACCTACTTATTAATATGCTGCATCGACTTTGTCGTTTTTGCTGGAAGAATCTGCAAGAGAGTTTGAGAGGTTGTAGAGGGGTTTGGCAGGGTGTGTAAAAGGAAGGGTTTGAAAGCAAATTTTGTGCGGTTATGTTAGATGGTGAGCAACTGGAACAAACGTAACTGAGTTAATTATTTAGGATTATATGCCTTACATTAAAAAAGAACGATGATGGCAAAGATGAGATAAGAAAGTTACCACACAAAGTGAAATCGTTAGGAAAGTGGTTGCGTGAATTAAATCTAGGTGTTTAAAGGAAGTAAGTCTTGATGCCTGCGGTTTTGCAATCGAGATGGGCTACCTGTGTTAATGATATAGTAGGGAAAATATGGTTTGGAATATGAGGTGTAGGTCTAAGGGAAAATGTGTTAAGATGGACAATCATAGGGGCGTGTTAGGTGTGAGTAAAATTGACAAAATAAGGAATGAACGCATTAGAGAGTTGTGTGGTGTGCAGGAAGAATTAAATGAGGGGAAAAGTACATTGAGATTGTTTGGCATGCTGGAAAGGATGCGAATGACACCGGTGGTTAAGCGGATGCTACAGTGGTGAGTGTGACTAGGAATCGCCCGGCTTGGAGACCGAAAAGAAAAGGGGAATTGATTCAGTAAAGCGAATTCCTGAAAGAGAGTAATTGCGAGCTTTAACCAGAGAGTCTAGAAAAGAAGCGTGCATATAGGCGGAATAGCTGAGTTTTGTGAGGAGGTATTGTTGTGGGTATTGCCCAGTGGATAAGCCCTACATTGACGAGATGACACAATGAGAGTCCGTCTCAGTTCAGTGAAACCCTAGCGTGGTAGATGAAGTTATAGTATATAATATAATAATAATATCATATATATATATAATATATATATATATATAAATATAAAATATAAATAATAATAAGTAACCTCTATATATCAATACATATATATAATATAATATAGTATAATATATACATATATATGAAAATATTATATAATATATATATATATATATATATTACTTATATATATATATATTATATGTATATATATATATATATATATAATATAAAATATATAAATATATATATATATATATTATATATATATATATATATATATGGGGTGTCCCAGAAGAAACTGCGCCACTTACAATATACAAGGTACATTGATGGAAAATTGGCCTGCCCAATAAAACTCTCTTAAATGAAATGTATGATCGGTACGCTCTTACGCGGTTGATTAGCGCATGGTGCAACCTAAGAAGGTCTAAAACAGTATGCGACTATAGGCGTTCCCATATAACAACACGATTGCATAACTTTTATTCATGATAATATAATACACCAGAAATAAAAGGTTACAATAGGTGTTCTCCAGCCCTAATGCATGCACGGTAAATCCGTAAAAAAGCATATTTGCCTACTGGCCATTCATCTGCTGTAAAATGTCGCCACACGCTATGCATGAATCTTTCCTGAACAGTTCCCGAAATCCGCTGACTGAGGTGCTCTATGGGAACATATATTTATTGCATGCCCCAGGCAAAGAAGGTCCAACGCAGCTTAACCTAACCAAACCTTAACTTAACCTAAACTAACTACCTAAACCTAACCTTTTTAACTTTATTATTTTTAATTATTATATTATTATATTATTAATTATTATTATTATATTATACAATATAATTATTATATTTATTATAATTATAATATAATTAATATAAAAATATAATTATTAATTATTATATATTAATTATATTAATTATTATTTATTAATTATTATTATTATTATTATTATTATTATAATATTAATTAGATTATTAATTGATAATTGATATAATTAGGTATATGAGCGAAATGATATATAGAATTATGCATAAGACAAAGTGGATAATGTATAAGGGATTCATTATTATTATTATTATTATTATTTATTATTAATTATTATTATTATTATATTAATTATTATATTATTATTATTATTATTATTATTATTATATTATTATTATTATTATATATTATTATATATTATTACCGTAGGGTTTCAAATATAAATTTTGAAAGGTTAAAATTATAATAAAATTATCACAAGCGGTAAATCATAATTCGTTCCTCTAGCGTACGTCATAAAGAATATGAAGGTGATGAGCCTATTGAAATAAAGTAAAGATATATACAGTATGCCCATATATGAGAGGCAAATACTATATATATATTATATATATAAAATATCAATAGTAGGAATATAGAGGAGTATAGGTAGAGGGGGGGGAAATAAGATAATATAATAAAAAAAACTATAATTTCTCATATAAAAAAAAACAAAAACAAAAAGTAACAATAAAAAAAAAAAGAACAAGAGAAAAGAGAGAAAAAAGAAATAAAATAAAAAAACAAAAAAAATGAAAAAAATAAATAAAAAAAAAAAAAAAAAAAAAAAAAAAAAAAAAAAAAAAAAAAAAAAAAAGAAAAAAAAAAAAGAAAAGAAAAGGAAAAGAAAAGGGGAAAAAGAAGGGAAAAAAAAAAAAACAAAAATGAAAAAAAAAATAATTTAAAAAAGAAAAAATAATAACGATTAAAAGTTAACGAAAAAGACAAAGGAAAAAGAAAGAAAAAGAAGGAAAATAAAGAAAAGAAAAAAGAAAAAAAAAAGAAGATAAGAAAAGAAAAGAAGAAAAAGAAGAAGAAGAAAAATAGAGAAGAAAATAGAAAAGAAGGAAGCTAAGAGAAAGAAGTGAGAGAGGAAAATGAAAAAGAATAAAGAAAAAGGAAAAGAGAGAGAAACAAAAATAAGAAAAAATGAAAAACAAAAGAAAAAAAAGAAAAAAAAGGAAGAAAGAAAAAAAAAAAAAAAAAAATAAAACAGAAAAAAAAAAAAAGAAAAAAAAAAAAATAATTAACAAAAAAAAAAAAAAAAAAAAAAAAAAAAAAAAAAAAAAAAGAAAAAAAAAAAAAAAAAAAAAAAAAAAAAAAAAAAAAAATTAAAAAATAAAAAAAAAAGAAAATGATAAAAATTACAAATAAAATAAAATAAAAAACATAAAAAAAAAAAAAAAAAAAAAAAAAAAAAAAAAAAAAAAAAAAAAAAAAAAAAAAAAAAAAAAGAAAGTAAAGAAAAAAAAAAAAAGAAAAAAAATTATAGAAAAAAATAAAAAAAAAAAAAAAGAAAAAAAGAAAAAAAATAATATAAAAATTAAAAAAAAAAAAAAGTTAAAAATATAAGAAAAAGATCAAATGAAAAAAAAAAAAAAATAAAAAAAAAGATAAAAAATATAAAAGAAAAAAAAAAAAAAATAAAAAAAAAAGAAAAAAAAAAAGAAAAAAAAAAAAGAAAAAAAAAAAAAAAAAAAAAAAAAAAAAAAAAATAAAAGAAAAAAAAAGAAAAAAAAAGAATAGAAAAAAAAGGAAAAAAAGAAAAAAAAGAAAAAAAAGAAAAAAAAGAAAAAAAAGAAAAAAAAGAAAAAAAAGAAAAAAAAGAAAAAAAAGAAAAAAAAGAAAAAAAAAAAAAAAAAAAAGATCATACTACGAAAAAAAAAGAAAAAAAGAAAAGAAAAAGAAAAAGAAAAAGAAAAAGAAAAAGATCATACAACTTCAAAATAAAGTATATATATTTTTCTTTCGCACTCCCTCAAAAAATCATTTATCTGGGTTTAGGAGGCGAAAGATAACTATTTTTATTGATGAAATATCTGTATCACTATCTTCTTCATCATCAGAGACTGGTCACAGAAGATTAAAAAAGGAAGATTGTGACAACTTGACAAGTGTATTCAGAAGCTTTTGTAGGTCAAACAATTAAAAATATAGATAAATTAGTAAAAGTCACGATATAAAAAAAAGAGATGCAAATTGCAAGACAATAAAGAGAATGTGATATTTTTTTAGATTAAAAGTGCTCCGAGATGGAATCGGTTGATTCAAGGTTTTATTTGGAATTAGTGTGACCAGGTACTATGTTAACCAGTCTTAAAATTCATTCAATTAAATTTGGACTGCTTTATCGTTTGAATGACAACGATTACAAATACAAGAAGATATGGTATTGTAAACTAATCAAAAGTAAAAACGATTGCTGAAGGTATGAAGCAAAAAGGAAATTGTTAATAGGCAAATATTACACTACGCGATCAAATATATTAACCATTCGGTATATTTTATATAATATTTATAATTAAAATAGAGTTTCGTTCCATTAAGAAGACATGTGGAGGCCTCGTAGGGAATAAGTTAGAATTTACAGCCTCCAGAATTATTTCTATTCACTGTTTTACTATGAGGAGTGGGAAACTCTTCCACCATCTTCAATCTTTAGACTCTGAGTGGAGGCTTAAGAGAGTTAGAAGGTGGTAGGTTAATTTCTTGTTGCTTATTACTCTTGGTTCTTGAAGTCAATTTTAACACAGTAGTTCTTCTTTTTGTTAGGATTTGTAATTTTTAATATATTTCACTTCATATTTGTGAAGTGCATACATTATTACATTCACTATTATTTTAATATTCAAATCAAAACGTAATGAATCAATTTGGCGGTCACAAATATTGCAATTAATATCTTTTGGAAATTTATATCAAAAACTCTCTTTACGTAAATAAAATTTTACACAGTCAATTTCAATGATTCATATATATATATGAATTAAATAAAACTGTTCACAAATTTGCCAATATTTTCGTAATTTCTTATTTCATGTTTTATATGAGTATTTCTTCAGAAATACCTTTTTAATAGATTAAAAGTCAATAAAATTTAATCAGAGCTCACGATGCCTATTTCATAAAGCAATGTCCTTACATTTCAAACTTTGCATTGTAATTAATTATGGTGGGAAAGAAGTTAACCCAGCAGCTATTCGCCAAAGCCCTCTGTTCTATTGCTAGTACCACTTATCTCTCTTTCTATCAATGGTGTCACAGTTGATTACAAAGCTGGTACTTTATCGGAATAACCACTATACTAATATCAAACTTTACTGTATACTCTCCTGAATTATAGCCCCCGTTTATAGCAGTGCCATTTTTACATGAAAATATATAATTCAAAAGTTCTTTTAAAAATAGATTAATATTGATTTGTAACCTAATATATATATTGGTTTACACAATACTATATAAAAATTAGCGATTCAAGAATTATATATAATATATTATATATATATATATATATTATATATATATATATATATATATTTATAATTTTATATATATATATTATATATATTAATATATAATATATAATTATATATTACTATATATATTATATATTATATATATATTTATTTATATATAATATATATATATATAATATATATATATATAAATGGATGAGTACTAATTTTCTGCACGATCATGAACGGCACCGCATTGCATCACACATCATTTGCCGCATCTCACTAAGAGTCATTTGCACAGTACAGCACCTCTAAATTTTTAAAACTTCACCCTACCGAGACTCGAATTGTGTGCCACACCACAACGTACCTGGTGCGTCGCCCTATCCCAATACATACACACAAACATACACCTACATACACGCACACACACACACATTTTTTTTTTTTTTTGCAGATCGCCACCACTCACGGTTGGACCCTTCTCAAGAGGGGGCGGAAAATAAACATTAAAAACACCCAATCCCTTTATTTTTAATCCCAGTCTAACGCAAAGATCTCAGGTTGATCGCAGACGTGGGCTTTAAAGAGAGAAGATTAAATTATAGTTGGAAAAACAGAAGAAGGCAAGGCTGTTCCAAAGACAAAAAAGCGGAAAAAAAAGGTGGCACCCCACAAAACAAGTCTGGGGTTCGCAATACTCACGCAGAATTCGAGCGAGAGCATGGCACCAATTGTGCTACGAGGGTGACGCAAAGGTGAGGGAATGCAAGAGTAAACTCCCGAGCATCTGCCGCCTAGTACTTATAGAAAAGATAGACGCCAAAGAGTAGAGTCAAGAGAGTTTGGAATAGGGGACAGTTTATTAGCTCTTGCTTATACTTCACCATCCTAGAAGGGTGGAGCCGAGCCCCCCCAAATGATGAGAACAGTAACTCCATACCAAGGCGATAAGGCCTTTATATAACTGGAGTATCTGTGGCAGAGGCAAAAAAATTCCGCACCTGAACAGAACTCCACAGCTTTTTTGACCACCTTACAACCATAGAAATATGAGGGTTTCAAGATAATTTGTTGTTTATGTTTAGACCAAGATGTTTATGTTATTCACAGGAGGGACGTTAGAGCCCGTCGAAAGCGAAATAAGAAAGTCGGAGGTTTGAGAGGAGTGTGGGAAGTTGCAGTTTTTATAGAGTTGAATTTTACAAGAGGTTGCGGTGACCTCACCGGGAAATCCCATCCAATCAGCAAGAATAGAAATCGGAAAGATTAAGACGATAGGAACTCTAGATGCAAAAGAGGAGCAGATTTGAAATGAATGGAGAATGGAGAATTGAGGTCATCAGCATAAGAGTGAACAGAGTTAGGAGTACAGCTGAGGAGATCGTGGAGAAAAGTAGAATAAAGTTGGAGATAAAACAAAGCGGAACACTACAGTTAACAGGAAAGGAGGAAGAGGACGCTCCATCAACAAGTGCTAAAGGAGCGATCAGAGAGAAAACTGGACAAGAGTAAGCAAAGGGAAGGAGGAAACCCAAGGAAGGAGCTTAGGAGCAATGACGCTGCCAAACCCGCAAGCTTGTATATTCAAGCCGCCACCATGCAAGACTCCCATGATCCTAAGAGGAGAAGACCATAATCAGTAAGAAAGGAAAGTATGCCACCAGTTGACCTCGAACGACAAAAGCCATACTGATAATCTGGAAGAAGGGAATAGACTCCAGATGATCAAAGAAATAAGAATATATAACAGTTTAAAATTTTTTAGAACACAATACAAGTGAGAGCAATAGGGCGATAGTTAGAAAGTCAGAGCGGCTACCTTTTTTCGGAATTGTTGGAAATATGCGCGCTTCAGTTGAGGAAAAGTATTAGTATTAAAACATAGAGAGTAGAGTTGAAAGACAAGCGTCAGCTCGGAAGCACACTCCCTCAAACACGAGGAATGCCATCCGGGCCACTCCCTTCCTGACGTTCATAGAACTTAGGATCCCATGCCACACGATCATGTTAATTACAGTTAAAGACATGGGAACTGATTTCAGAGACTTAGAGAGAAATGAGCAGAATATTTCCAGGTAGAATTAATGTAAAAAGGAGCCGAAGAGATTGCCTTATCAGAAGAGAGTTAGCAACACACCGTCACCCCCTGCGAATCTAAGGGGAGAAGGCAGATTTACAAAACTTGTTAGAATGTTTTTGGCAAGGGCCAGAAATTCTTATCAGTAGGAGAACCAGAGCAGGTGTCGCACTTTCTTTTAGTTAAAGTACGCTTAGCCTGACGGTGCGCTTAGCCTGACGAATAATATCCCTGCAACGATTCCGAGCAGAATGAAATTAGTAAGAGTGATAGGAGAACGAGAGTTTTATCCATGCCCGATACGCAATGTCTCTCTCCTGAATGGCGCCGAGAACAAGCTCCATCGAACCTTGGATTTTGGGGAGAAAAGATTTAGTTGAAGAATGAATGAACCTGCTCATCCCATCTGTGATTACGGCCCCCACCTTTTCAGCGGCAACCGAAGCATCCCCAGAGTCAAAGCAGGATTCATTCCAAGATAGTTTGCGAAAAAACAAACGCATGCCCACCCCCCCATATTAGCCCGATTAAAGTGGCCCCCAGGGAAAAATTACCGTTTAGGCTGAGGAGCGCTGGAGAAAAAGTATTTATAGTTAAGAGCTAAAGATTGTGGTCAGATTACCATATTAGGAGAAATGCGTGTATTATAACGAGAGAATAGTGGTGAAACATAAGTCAAGAGTATTCAAGAATTGGTTAGGCATCTGGAATATGTGTAGGTTCCTTAATTAACTATTTCAATCGTTGTGAGATGCTGAATGTTTTGCCTCCTCACCCACTCTGCATCCGTGTGAGAGGAGCCCACACTCAGTGTCGGTATACGTTGAAGTTCCCTAAATAGAGCGACCTCAGCATTTGGATGGGAAGAAGTAACAGTCTCATGAGAAGTAGTAAGATAGTCAATATATATATATATATATATATTATATAATATAATTATATATATATATTATATATATATATATATATTTATATATCTATATATATATATATATATATATATATATATATATATAATATATATAATATATATATATATCTTAAACAAAGAACATATAGTGGGAAGGTAAAGAATTATTGTCTTCTCCGGGATTGAACCACCGCGTGTTGCGACTGAGGACAATATAGCGTGCTTTACCACTGAGCCATCCCCCAACCCCAAAAAAGTTGGTTTCAAAAAAACAGTTTTAGCAATCGAGTCCTCAAGCGGTACATCAGCAGGTGTCCAGCCAGTCCTATCTCTCGTTCTTAATAATTTGTAAGTGTTAAATATTGCATTAATCGGCATTTTATTATTTACATCTTAAACAAAAAAAATATAGTTTGAAGGTAAAGAATACGCCTTCTCCGGATTGAAACCACCGCTGTTGCGACTGAGAACATATACTCATGCTTTACCACTGAGCTATTCCTGAACAAAAAAAAAACATTAATATATTAATATTATTATATATATATATATATTATATATATATATTATATATATATATATATTAAAAAAAAATATATATAAAAAAAAAACATAACATATAAATATATATATATATATAATAATAATAATAATAATAAAATATCTTAAGAAGAAATATTGTTTCTTTGTGTTGCTAAAAATGTCAAATCTTATTTTGCTTCCTTCCTATTTCTGTTTCCTTCATCTTTTTTATACAGATGTTTTGTCATAAACTAAAGCTTATCAAATTTCTGAAATATTTGCCTCTATTAACAGTATGAATAAATCTGGTGCTAACCATTTCTTCACCTAAATCCAACTCATTTGTTTTAACATATTAATTTCTAATAACATACACCGTCCTTCCAGTCAGATAGAATTACCGCCTTTCAATCTTGAAGCTTACTAACTGCAGAGACCCTAGTGATTATTTTAAATAATAATTAAATGAATATATTTATCCCATCTAAACTGCCATTAGCTTAAAAACTAAAGGTTTATCTGTATATATTATTACAATAATGAAACTATTGATATTCCTCCATATTTAGTAACACTTCTTATCTCCAACTCTAGAGACTCAAGTGGTTATCCGGAACTCTTGGTTAAATAAATATTTGATCCATTCTGCACATTAGCTTAGCAAATAATGATATAGCAATATAAAATTTTCAAAATATGAAGTAAATGATATGCTGCTCCATATCTGTTAACACTTCTTCTTCCAATTCATTTTTTTAGCTTTATTCACCTTCAGTTTTAAACTAACAGAAATAAACTTTTGTTTTAAACTATAAATTATTAGAGAGCTATGTTGGTTATCTGATTCAATGGTAGTGATTTTAAAAATAATGTGTGAGACTGATCTTGCTTCGTCTTTCAAAACCACCATCTATGCAACACTAATTCATAGCTCTTTACATAATAAAAGTAATATAACCGTTGAAGGAAAAAGGTTCTACAGATTGTTATTTTTCACATCTTCTGTAGAAAATATATTAAGAAGGTGATTAGAAGACTCATTACTGAATAATGAAAGATATTTCAAAAATGGAAAGTTGGATTGTCTCAGTTTTGAGATAAAAAATTAGAAACAAAAGGAGGAAGTACAATGCATGTAAGTGTGAGTATGGTTTGATTATGATATCAAGAAGTTAAACTCGGTTTCCAAATTTTTAAACATTATTCAATCCACAAATATAAGAGTTTAAATTTATTGTCCTTATATTTTTCATGTAGATTTCCTACTACATAATGTGGTTAACCTATTGTTATGAATGAATTTTTTTTTTAAGTATCGGAAAAAGTATAAAAGTTTTGCTTTAAAAAAATTTCCATGATAAGTTTAAATGAATACTTTACTTTCTTATTATATATATTATATATATATATTATATACTATATAGATATTTATATATATATATTTATTATATATATATTATATATATATATATATATATATATATATATATATATATATATATATATATATATATATATATATATATATATATATATATAATGATATTATATATATATATATATATATATATATATATATATAAGACTATATATATAACATATCAATAGTTAAATATATAATATATATATTATATATATTATACATATATATATATATATATATATATATATATATATTATATTATATATTATATATATATATATATATATTATATAATATTTATATATATATATATATATATATTATATATAATTATATATAATATATATAAG
>JABUQX010007738.1:0-2500 GCA_015478945.1 Trachelipus rathkii | reverse complement strand
GTCCGAAGATGTAAGTTTAATCACTTTAATGTAACATTCGATTTATGGACATGCACCAAAAATCAAAGTCAGTTTTTAGCCCTAACTTCACATTCAATTGATGAAACTTGGAAATTGCGTGTTTTTTTTGTATCGGATGCATTCCATGTGATGAATCTCATACAGGTGATAACAAAAGTGCTTCAATATCAAAGTTTTCAAGAACTTAAATTAAGAATTCCTTCCTTTGCTGTTACTTATAATGGAATAAATGTTATTAAAGCATGTCAGAAATTGAATATAAAAAGATTACCTTGCATTGCACATACTATAAACCTTTGTATTGATCCCGTTTTATTTCCAAAACCACAAAATTCAACATTTACATCAAACATTGTTGATAAAGTTCGAAATATTGCAACGTTATTCAAAAGATTTCCAAAAATTTGGAATGACTACAAAGCAATCTATAAATCAGAAAAAAATACTTCACATAATCCAAACAAAATTACGAGAGATTGTAAAACAAGATGGAATAGCTATGATAGACGAAGCTGTCAGTCAAGCAGAGCAGTTAGAAATTGCAGATTTGAAGTTAAAACTTCCATCCCTGGCTATAAAACCAAATGAAAAAATAATTTTAGAGAATTTGCAAGAAATTCTGAGACCTTTCAAAGAAGCATCGCAAATTTTGTGTGGAAGTAAATATCCTACATCTTCGATAATTGTTCCAACTGTTTATGCTATAAGCTCTCAGTTATCAGCAATAGAATATTTGCATGAAGAAACAGAAAAGGTTAAAGAACAAATCCAAAATGGAGTTAATCAAAGACTAATCAATTCCCCTCGTTAAAACCCAATTTGTCTTATGTCAACATACTTGGACCCAAAATTTAAGGAAAAAATATTTTCTGATTCTGACTTGGGAATTATTATTAATGGTATAGAAACTTTTTTAAAGGAAAATATGAAAATCCCGGAACCGGACGTTACTGTAGAATACCAACTAAACTACGAAAGCGAGATCTAAGACCATTTTCTTCGAAAACTTTGAGCCATGATATATATATTTCAAAGACATCTCGTATTTCAATGTTTGACAATTTACTTACAAAGTCTAGCGATAGTGACTGCGATAGTGAATCATCTGTAGATTCATCTCTATAAAATGAACTCGAACTTTACAAGAAATATTATCAAAAGGACAAGACTATAAGAACAATTGATTTCGACATTTTAACATTTTGGAAGGAAAAGGAGGCTTTGTTCCCAATACTTAGTAAAGTAGCTAAAGTTTTTCTTGCTATCCCAGCAACATCGGTTGAAAATGAAAGACTTTTCTCAAAAGCGGGCGATCTAATAGCCGATCGAAGACAAGACTTAATTCGAAAAGTGTTGCAAAATTAATATTTTATAAATAGAAATCTAAATTCTCTTTATAACTGAAATACTTTTCAAGTCTAACTCAAGTATATATATATATATATATATATATATTATATAATATTATATATATAATATATATATAGTAAAAATATATATAATATATATATATATAATATATATATATATATATATATATAATATATATATAAATATGGTAAAATTGCAGTTTAGATATCTAAAATATCTACAGGAATATATATATAATATATATATATATATATATATATATAATATATATATATATATAATATAATATATATATATATTATATAATATTATATATATATATATATATATTATATATGATATATGAGGATTAAAGTTCCCTTTTAGTAATAGTTTTGTCAAAAAGCGTATAGTAAAATATTTATATTAATACATAACAACTTAATTAAAATCACAGAATAAAAGAGGATGCCGAGCTTTCGTGATCCATACTCGATTCACATTTTCAAGGACTGAAGGACAAAGAATTGGTGTTGATCTGAATTTAGCTACTCCATTCCATCTTCATTTCTGGCAACTTGATAGTTTTCAAAAAATCTTTAGTCAACGATGACTTCTGTTTAAGTCTTATCTATCAAGTTTCACAAGCGCTTTTGATTCTTCATGGAGTAAGCTAAATTCATGCATCAACCACCAATTCGTTCCTTCAGTCTTGAAAATGTGAATCTCGAAGTATGTATCAGGAAAGCTCGGCATCCTTCTTATTATTCTTTGATTTTAATTAAGTCGTTATGTATTAATAATATTTTCACTTCCTTTTGAAAATATTAACTCAAGGGACTTTATCATCAATAAATAACCAACTACGAGCATTGTAGTATTACAAGATCATATATATATATAATATATTATATATATATTATATTATATATATATATATATATATATATTATATATAATATATATATAATATATATATATAATATGGTAAATGCAGTTTAGATATAACAAATCTACAGGATATATATATATATATATATATATAAATATATATACTATTAATATATATTAATATATATATATATATATTATATATATTATATATAATATATAATATATCTCTCTCTCT
>JABUQX010007737.1:0-21506 GCA_015478945.1 Trachelipus rathkii | reverse complement strand
AGAAGAAGATTATACGAGAGATTGTTGATATATTTGACGCTTTATTCGAGATAGAAGAGTTACTACTCGACAAATTTTATAATCGATAGGACAAACCCTATTAGAGCAAGGCATCAGTGAAATTTCAACCTCGTTGACATGAATGATTACAGTTGAGTAAAGGTTGGTCTCTAATAAATTGTTGCCCATTTCTCTGGCAACAACGATGTATTAACGATGTTTTTGATTGTTAATCGGATTTTAATGAGATGTTACCTGTTGCCAAATTTTGCTGATAATAAGTGATTCTTGAAACTCTGGAATTTTATAAATATAAAGTGGGATTTATGAAAATCTAGATGTTTCTTCATTACCACAAACATTTGTCAACGTTCTCACATATTGAATTATAGAAAAATATTTTGTATAATCTCAAATGTCTATAACTCAATCCGAAAAATTTCTATAATCAGCAAAATTACATTTCATAGTTATTGATTCCAATTTTATTGTGAAGAGAAACTTGTTTCACCCATCACTCGAGGTGGGAAAAAAGACTGTATTCTCTAAGACAAATGCTGACATGATCCAAAAGATGATCGATAATTTATTAACAAACCCAACACCACCGCAGGACTCAGTCAATTTTATAACTTAGGTGGTGGAGAAAAGGAAGACATGTTATCATTTTTGAATCAAACATAAACTGAGGATAATATCGCCAGTTTTCTTTTACAATTATCACCTCCAACCACTCTACGGCAGATAGGGTGTAACAAATACCATGTTTTTTTTTTACAATATTAAGAGTAATATATGTATTACGTGTTCTACGCGTGCTGATTTAGAAGATGATCAACTAGCAGGTGTTTCTGCCTTGCTGGAGGGACGAGAAGCGTACTGAAGGAGCTTTGCCTAGAGTTGTATAATGAATTAAACAAATGGGTAAAGGAACACAACATTCTCTTCAACCAACCTGAACACTTCCAATTCCTTGATGACAGTCTTCCATCAATGATTGGTACCTATACTTATATATATATATATATATATATTTATGTTAGGTAAACTGTATATATATATATATTATTCATATATATATATATTATAATATATATATATATTATATTATATATATATAAATATATATATATTATATATATATATATATATATATATATATATATATTATAATATAATATATATATATATTTATTTATATATACTATTATATATATATATATATATATAATAATAATATATAGATTATGTTAGTACCAACTGGTTATCAATGCTAATTCAAGTACGAGAAGCTTTTAATAATTATCCAAATATATGACACACACACACAAACCTACACACACACACACCACCATACACGCACACACAAGGACACCCTTCCTCAGGCTATAAAATAGAATGAAAGGGTTGGTTTCGACATCTGTGCCTCTCCATAAACACGACTGCTTTTAGAACCGAAAATCCTCCGAACCACCAAATGAAAAGATATAATACTTCAATTATAAAAGGATTGAAGCAATAGGCACTACTAAGGAGCAAAGCAGGATAGGTCGAACATTGAGAAATTAAATTATGTTCATTATTAATATATAATATATTATATATATATATTATATATATATATATAATTAATATATATATTATATATTATATATATATATATATTGATTTAATATATAATATAATATTAATAGTATATATATATTATATAATTATATAATATATATATTATTAATTATATATATTATTATTATATATATATATATATATATATATATATTTAGGTATTATTTATTATATTATACTATATATATTTATATTTATATATATTATTATTTATATAATATATATATATATATATATATATATATTATATTAGTATTAGTATTAGTATTAGTATTATGTATTAGTTAAGTAATATGTAAGTGATATTATATTATTAGTAAATTAGTATTAGTATTAGTATTAAGTATTAGTATTAATCTTTTCCATTAATAGTTTCCATTATTTTATTCTTATGTATGATAATTAAAATCCTAACATTTGATCGTTAAAATTCAGATAGCACAGATACTCTTAATATATAATTAAATTCGATTTAAAACTATTAACATATTATTAACAGTTACTATAAATAGTATAGTTAAGGAATAGCACGAAATAGTACGAGATTTTGTTGTTTATAGTATGGAAATAATGATCAGTGATAGCAAATAACCATGTGTTTGTATGTAAATTTATATAGTATAATAACACAAGATAATAATTTCTATATAACAATATTAAGTGCCGCCCGGTTAAGAATCACAAACGTTATTTTGAGGTTTTGAACCCCGCTTCAACGTTATCTGTTACAGGGCGGAGATTTTATTAGCGGTAGTTTTAATAACTTCAGAATCATTTTATTTTAATAAAGTCCTATATTATTATTATTATTATTTTAATTAATTATTAATTATTTTGAGTAATTATTATTATTATTTTTATTTTTATTAATTATTTTATTAATTATTATTATTTATAAAATATATATATTATTATTATTATTATTATTTTTTTATTATTATTATATATTTTATTTTATTATATATTTATATATTATTATTATTATTAGATGTACTTAGTTTTTACTTTGTAATATCTTGATTTGTAAATTAATATATCGAGTATTAAAATATAATTAAATTATAATAAATATTCTTTTTTACAGAATATCATAAAATAAAAATAAAAAAAGAAACAAATAATGTGACAAATTTTAGTTTACGTATTAAGAGGATTAGTAATTTTTAGTAGATATACGCATCTCTGTTATTTGTTATACTTTTGAAATAACGACAATTTTTAAGGTTCACACTCTTCAATACACCAATAGGGTGTGTATACCATTTTAATACCATTAAATACACCTTTATATATTTGTACCAACATTATGAATGAGATACACTAAAAAGGAATCCCCATTCTAATTTTAAATTCTCCATTAGGATAAATTACCTATTTACTCCAATTTTAATACGCAATTAATACCATAATCTTTAGTTTTAAATACACACTAGCAATATACCATACCAGAGATTCATAATGATTACCATTTTAATTCTTATAACAGGTGACTTTAGAGGTGGTTTTAAGCTACTATTCTCGTCAGTCCGAATAATATAGCATAAACTAAAAGGCATAAATCTTCGGCCATTTTTTTTATTATTATTTGCCGATTCACAAATCAAAATTCATTTGTTAGAAGGCCGTTTTTCAGCTGGAGAATTACATTTTACTTATTAATTACTATGACAATATAAGCATCAATACATAGGAACTTAATAGAGCATTTAACATAAATCATACAACATTTTACAGAATCACAAAGGATAGTAAAAGAACGAGTTACAGCCATCTCATATATTAATGTCAAAATTTTTTTTTTTTTGGCTGGATTGGGAACTGACTGGGAGATAACGGTTGCACGTAGGACAATATTTCATCTAGACGCGTTATTATATTACTTACGTATTTTCGAGCCTTAGTTATAGGGGCACACTTTCGCGTATTACTCTGTAACTTCTTTCGCATAGAGATAGTAAATGAAAAAAATTGAGAACCACGTGTTGTTGTAGGATTAGGAACTTTTGTTTTCACGTTAGCGCATTTCCAGGGACGCAGTTACCTTTCGCGAAAAGGAAAAAAAGATTAATAAGAATACCTTTATCGCACATGGATAATACTAAGGCGCCTTGGAGTATCTCAAATTTACTGGGAGACTTAGTGGGGCCTTATTATTAACATTTATTCGCACATTTGGAGATTACTGAGCGACGAGCACGCACGGAGAGACTTAGAGTTAGAGAGAAGAGAGAGGAGATGTGAAGAGAGAGAGAGAGAGAGAGAGAGACTTAGAGAGGATTGTTATTGAGGCTAAGCGAGAGTAAGGAGAGGGGAATAGAGAGAGCGCTAATGGAGAGTATGGATGAGTGAGACCTTATAGAAGGAAATTGTAATTAAAATAAGAATAAATTATGTATAAGGCGGACAAGACAGAATGATAGGTATCGATTTAAAAAAATAGAACCAAAAGAAATTATAAGTAATATAATATAGAGAAAATATCATATATTTACAATATATATATAATATATATAATATATACTAATATAATATAACTATCTCCTTGGTTATATAATATATATATATGAAAATATATATATAAGTTATAATAGCCATAAATTCGTAAATTTTTTAATATATATATAAAATAATATATAAATATTATAATATATTATTTAAAGGCTACATCAGACGTGAGATAATATGTCTCTTCTCTTTACATATTGGGGGGTGTGGGTGTGTGATGTAGGAGAGCAAAATGAGTTGTAATATTAAACAATAATATTAGACCATAAATGCTCTCAATAAAAGGTGTGAAAAAGACAGAATTTATATTTATTTTTGGTTTTTTAAGTAATGTCTAGAACATTTTTACAAATTCATATTATAATATAAAAGTGGAGTAAAACCTGTGAGTTATTAACTTAATTTTTATCAAGGTAAGAAAGGAGGATGATTTAAGAGATAGAGAATAGAGGATACTTGGTTTGCATTCTATTGGGAATTAGGAATTACTGTTGAATTGAATGATGTTAATGAGGATAAGATAGAGGATAGAGGTATATGGTGGGATAGAATGCATTTAGAGAAATAGAGGCTAGGAGGTATAGATGATTTTATTTTTTTTTAAGTATAATAGAGGATAGAGCTAGAGGCGCTCATGGAGGAATACATTGAAGAAATAAGGGTACCTTTGTAGATACTGCGAGCGTTAGAGAGTGTTGTATTGAGATAAGAGAGATAAGAGGAATAGAGCATAGAAGATATGAGAAGAAATAGAACATTGAAGATAGAGGATAGGGGATCAATTAGGATACAGCAGGTCGGTTATTAAGAGGAGAATAGAGATAAGAAAGTATATACTTGAGCTAATTATGTGAGAGATTATATTAATATTTGACAGTAAAGTAGGGGATGAAAATAGATCATAGTGCATATAACGGGTGTTATAGCTCAGTTATGTTTGTATTATATAATTGTTGTGTTAATATAATATGATTTACATTATATAATATAATATGGGATAAAATTTATAATAGTCTAATTTCACACTAACATCATCATCTCTTATTATATTATTAATAATTATTAGTTACTATATATATATATTTGATTTATATATAAAATATAATATATAATATATATTATATATACTATATTATATATATATAGCTATTTTTTTTTTCTCATAATAAAAATAATTTACTTTATTTTAAATAAAATTCGTGAATTGAGATATATTTTCGTTATAGAGAATAGATGATGATATACTAGCTGGTTGACTCACTTATTTTCACTCATATCAAATAATCAGTTCATAATTAATATACATTTATTTATGTATATATACAGCTTATTTATTATATTAGTTCTGAGCTAATACCACTAACTTTTAATTTAATGACCTATACTATATTAGGGTGAATAGTATATACACTCCGTTCGGTGTGTCAGAGTAGGGATACTGTGTTGGTGTGATAAGTATTTGATTGTACAGTGGAGGGTGGTGATACTATAATCGCAAATATATATCTTCTACAAATCATCATCATCATCATCATCATCATCATCATCATCATCATCATCATCATCATCATCATCGATCATCATATCATCATTGTTTTCTCTCGAGAACCGAAACGCATGGGGTGGGAAGTGATCTAATTCATCGCAGGATGTCGTTTTAACGAAGAGTTAAAGTGGGGTCTGGTAACTGAAATCTTCAGCATACGATGTTCGACGCGAAAAGGGATAAGCACATGAGAATATGGCGAATATCATTCCGACCTCTTCGGAACAACCATAACAATATTCGTCCGAACAATTACAATTTTCCTAAAAAACAATGACCACAATGTCCCTCAAACCGACAATTACAATGTCTGTTGGAACGATAAGAAATCTTTGTTTACGAGACGGAGAGACCTTTAAAGAAATTCGAAGACGTCTGGTTGACCATGACTGATGTCCCTGCCAAATTGACGGGCGAGTCAAGGGATGTTGTGGTTACTATTCCGAATCAAAATTCTATGCTCTTCGTCCTTTAGAAGTCTTAATTAGAAACGGTTTTTCTCAAGGACCCAAAATTACAGCGAAAGGAGGACGTACTTTCTCACGAAATAAGGGCCCGGGTTGGTTCTTCGGCCATCCGGAAGAAGATGCCCAGTGGATACTCGTCGATAAGCCACGCCCTCCCCGGGAAGGCCAGACCCAGTTGTAATACCCAGAGGTTATCAGGGTTCGCCCAGGGGGAGGGGCTTCATCACAGGGTAAGGAGGTGACTTGGTCTTAACAGTTAGTTCTTCAGATTTCTTCTACGTAGAAAGTGTGATTGTTTTTTCTTTAGTGTTGAACTCTGTTCCTGAACTCATACTGAGTGAAAATGTGATTTAAAGTACCGACTCAAATCACGCTCTTTGATATTATTTTTTGTACTGAAAATATAAGTGACGTTAGATACTGTATATTTCAATGTGTATAAATTACTTTAATTTTAGAATCTTTAATCTTAAATTGTAGCAATATTCATTCGTGTATTTGTTTAAATTGGGATGAAATCGAAATTATTTTTCAACAATGATAGAGTTGTGTTTTGTAAATATTTGAAATCTGAGTTCGCGAACAGAATGCGCTATGGTTGTTAAACTGTATATACCTCGTTTTAATATTAAGGCAAAACCCGATTTCGTTTCCATTTCCGAAACGAAATATAGTCTACGGGTTATACCTCTCCGCTTTCAGTGAAATTTTCACTTTAATGCGTTACTTGTACATAGGTTGCCTAATATTGGTGTCTCACCTGATATTCATGCATGCTAGTGTAATTTTAAGTCTCGTTACTCGTTTGTCCGTCACAGGTATCGCGACGCTCTCACCCTTCTCGCTTATAGAAGAGGAGAGAGGAAAACAGGTTTGATATTTTTTTGTACCAGACGTCGTTGGTGAGTGTTGAATCTTTTTTCGTTTTACTTTTAAGATGTCGAGGTGATAACTCTGTAAAGTTGCGGACTATTTCCTTTGTATCTGAACCCTTTTTTTTGTATTACATGGACTCCCCCCCCCTCTCCAGAACGAAACTATATGTCGTGCTCTGTCGGGCGTATAACTTAGATTATTATTAAGAGAGTGTGAGAGTGTTTGTTGGATGAAAGAGACTCGATCGGCTCTGCAATTTGCAACAGGGAGTCGAGTCGGAACACCCCCTTTAACGTAAAATCACTCACACCCCCTCTCTGTAAACAACGTAGACTGTCTTAGACTAACAATATCCTTTTTTTTATTGTTGCAAACATCTACAATACTAACCCCCTTCCTTCCTCTTCTTTCATAACTAAGATTTAGCATCCTGTTGGCATGCTATCTTCTGGGCTTGCCTTCTATCTAAAGGTAGGCACTGATGCACTTATATCAGGACGCGAGATAGTTGGGGGCATTTTGGCTCGGGCGGGGCTAGGCGGGTCTTTCTCGATCCCCTTTCGGGTATCTGCTGTTGACTTCATCTTTTTTTTTTTTTCTCTTCCTGAATCGAAAGTAGAAATGCGTGATTGATTGGTCTTTCATCAATCATTCGCATCTCCCCCTTTGCATATATATTTCTGCGTTTATTGACGTTTCTCCCTGTGTATATATATCTGAATTTATCCATGATATTCCTATGACACAGACATTGTAATATAATTGGCCAAAGAATCCCACCTTTAATCCCTCTATTCAAATGATAGTATTATCAGAGAATAATAAATAAAGGTGGGAAATTTTGGGAAAATGTTCTGACAAATTGTAGGGTAATAACAAAAACAACATATACAGTCCACTTACATCTCTCTTTCATCAATTTTCACCCTATCTAATTTTGCCAAAACATTTAAGTGGTCATTATGAACCGGATGGTCAAACTATAATTTATCTTGCACTTGCAATTGAAACCTGCACACAAGCAACCTCTCCAAAACCAACATATTAAGAGTGATTTTTTTACCAATGGTTGTCAGAGTGCTCGGTGTGAATTAGGATTCGTTGCTCGAATCACCCTTGTTGTGAAGTTTTCTCTTTGTTTATTGATATTATTATTATTATTATTATTATTATTATTATTATTATTATTATTATTATTATTATTATTATTATTATTATTATTATTATTATTATTATTATTATTATTATATAACTGATTTTATTGTTAATTATTATTTATTATTTGAATTATTATTATGTATTATAAATTAATTATCTTCTTATTATTGATATAAAATATTTTTAAAAGAATATTGGTGTCAGCATTCTTTGAATAATAATAATTTAATTTTTTACTACTATTATTTATTATTATTATTATATTATTTATTATTATTATTATTATTTATTATTGTTATTATACATTATTATTATTGTTATTAGTTATTATTATTATTATTATTATTTATTATTATATTATTATTATTATTATTATTATTATTATTATTATTACTATTAATTATTATTATTATTATTAGTTATTATTATCGCTATAAACTGTGGCAGGATTTTAGGATTTCTTGTGGAACTTTGTGTTTGTTGTTTGTCATTGTTATATCGGAGGATACGTACACAGACACACACACACACAGCACAGCCAGTCACATACCCGCCAATATACGTGTGTAAGGTTCCGCTTTGATTTCTTTTGAATTTTCGTTGTTGTTACTGTGTGTTGTATTGAGTGTTGTAGTTCTTGAACACACACACACACACACACACACACACACACAGTCACATACACGCCAATATACGTGTGTAAGGTTCCGCTTTGATTTCTTTTGAGCAAATTTTGCGTTGTTTACTGTGCTGTTGTATTGAGGTTATAGTTCTTTGACAGCTACACACAACACACACACACACAGCAGTTCAACATACAAGCCTACATACGTGCGTAACGGTTCCGCTTTGATTTCTTTTGAATTTTCGTTGTTGTTACTGTGTGTTGTATTGAGTGTTGTAGTTCTTGAACACGCACACACACACACACACACAGACACACACATTCATACTTAAGTGTGTGACGCTTCTCTTTCGAATTTTTTTTTTTTTTTTTTGTTGTTGTTACTGTGTGGTGTATTGAGTGTTGGAGTTCTTGAAGACACACACACACACACACAGTCACATACACGCCAATATACGTGTGTAAGGTTCCGCTTTGATTTCTTTTGAATTTTCGTTGTTGTTACTGTGTGTTGTATTGAGTGTTTATTGGTTCTTGACACTGCACGACCCGAGGTTATACACACATATCAACACACACAGTTTCCATCAACTACATACGAAACACACCTGTATGTGTAATATTTTTCGATTTTTTTTGAAATTGGTGTTTGTTTGTTATTAGTTTTTGACTCTGCAGTCATTCAACATGCTCAGCACAATACACAGTCAAATGAGTTTCACAGCACAACATTATCAATCACTACATTATGTGTAATATTTTTCGAATTTTTTTTTTTGAAATTGGTGTTTGTTTGTTATTTGTTTTTGAAGCTCTGTCAGTTCAATACAGCACTCAGCACATACCACACCCCCGGTTTCACACACACATAGCGAACAGGGCACATGTATGTGGTATAATTTTCGATTTTTTTTTGAAATTGGTGTTTGTTTGTTATTGTTGTTTGACTCTTGGCAGTCATGACACACTCACACATTACACACACAGACAGTTTCAAGGCACACACATTACGACCACACATTATGTGTAATATTGTTTCGATTTTTTTTGAAAATTGGTGTTTGTTGTTATTTGTTTTTGACTTTTGCAGTCATAGCACACTCACACATATCACCACACACAGTTTACACACACATACAAACACACATGTATGTGTAATATTTTTTTCGATTTTTTTTTAAATTGGTGTTTGTTGTTATTGTTTTTGACATCTGCATGTGCATACATCATGCAGCACATACATCATGACACCCAGTTTCACACCACACATATTGCGAAGCAGGCAGCATGTATGGATGTAAATATTTTTCTGATTTTTTTTTTGAAAATTGGTGTTGTTTTTATTGTTTTTGAGCTGGCTGGCAGTCATACACATCATCACGCACACACACACACGTTTTCACACACACTTAGCAGAACTAGAATCAGCATGTATGTGTAATATTTTCCGGTATTGATTTTTTTTTTTGAAAATTGGTGTTTGTTGTTATTGTTTTTGACTCTGCATGTCATACAGCACCACACACCATAATGGCATCACACATGAGTACTACAGCATAGGTGTATAACCCCTGTAATATTGGATGTGTAGGTCCCGCTTTCCTTTCAGATAATTATATTATACAATATGTTGTTGGGGCAGTATATATTACTACTATTAATATCAAACGCTTATCTGCGCTCACCTTGCCTAATTCTGGCCCACCGGACTCTGCGCCGCAGCAGATATTAAACGTAAGCCGGGAAGTAAGGTAAGTCTTGTGAATTTTTTGTGAAATTCTTTTTTTTGTCTTATATGAGTTTAGCCATAAGTTTTAGTCTTAAGATTAGACACTAAGCCATAGTTTTAAGTTTCTCTGCGACGCTTTTACTTGCATGCAGCCTCTATCGCTTCTATCCCCTTACTTATTTACAGGAAGCAAAACACAGGAGTCTTTGATAACATAGTACGATTTCTCTCGTTGCGTGTTTAAGGGTATTGGAGCATTCCAAAAAACCTTTCGCACACAACCCCTTACTGACCGCGGCGCAGCGACGCCGTCGTCAGTGGTTCGTACTGAAAATATTTTTTTTTCTATTTCCGCTTCCCCTTGATACGAGTGCGTACGCACATACGCTGTACTCATGGAGGCCGGACGCAACGGAACCAACGCAGAGGAGGGGGATCCCCCCGGGACGCCCCCCCCGGCGGGCTTGAATTCGACCCCGACCCAAGATAACCAGCAAAATAGAGGCCAGCAACAAAATCAGAAAAACAAACCAAAACGGGTGAAGTTCGCCGAACGACAGCGAGATGCCCTCAGTCAGAACGCCTCTGCGGAAATGACCGAGCTGAAGGAGTTGGTGGGAAGACCGGATTCCTCGGCAGGGGACATCTTAGCACTAGTACAGCATTTGGAGGAGACTCTTACCCAGTTGGAGGAGGCGAGCGTCGTGATCCAAGATTACCTGGATCGCGACGAATTTATGACAGACTATGCGGAGAGTAGGAGACTTCACCTAGTTATCCGTAAAGCGATCAACGCCGGCAACCACACTTTAGCCGCCAGAGAGAGGGTCAGTCACAGAACGAGTCGATCTCCTTCACCATCGAAAGCCTCTTGTTGTTCGGGGGGTCGGCGGGCTCCCACGCTTTTCAAGGCCCCCACCAGGAACCTGCCTACTTTCGGCGGGGACCCTCTGGAGTTCGCTAGCTATATAGAGTCATTTGAAGCCATGGTTAACGGACATAATTATGATCCCATAGAAAAACTCCACGCTTTACTCCAGAGCTTGCGTGGAGATGCCAAACAATTAATATCAGGGTTCGCAGTGAGGGGAGAAAACTATAGCATTGCGCTATCTCTTCTCAAGAACAACTATGGTGACAAGTCGAAGCTCATAGAGACCCTCATTGCCCGGCTAGGCGGGCTTCCTAGCCCTAAAAATACTTACGCCGATCTTTTTCGTTTTAAGGCTGATGTTACTTGTTTCACAGAGTCTCTGAAGAACCAAGAAGTAATTGGGGACTGTCAGGGTTGTTCCATTATCCTAGGGACACAGCTATCTTTCAAATTGCCAGCGGAAGTTAAGGACAGAATTCCTTGGACCGACGCGCGTAAGAGCTGGACAATCCAATCAGTATTGGACCTGGTTGACCAGGCCATCGGATTCTTGCAGGCCGCCAAACCTTTCACGAACAAGCCAAAGACCAATCCCGACTTCCAAAGGGGGGAGGAAGCTTCGAGGGGTTACGTGGATAAACGACCGAGCGGTAACAATAAGCAGAAAACTTCCACAGTGTTAAGCACTACGGGAAATAAACCAGCATTTCCCAAGAACCAGCCTCCGAGGCAGGACAGAAACCCTGTCAGAACGGACAAGCGAAGTTGTCGGTTCTGCAAGGAGGAGCACTTCCCATCTGAATGTACTATGCTTACAACGCCAGAGATGAGACTAACAGTGGTTAGGAGTCGCGGCTGGTGTGAAAGATGCCTAGCGGAAAATCATGCCACAGCAGACTGTCAGTACGCTAGGGCTTGTTTCCGTTGCAGGGCACCGGACCACCACATCGTATTTTGCCCTCAGCCGATCTCTCGAGCTGGCAGCCACCCACGACAGCAACCAGACCCGCAGGTTCCCGGACAATCAGGGGGCCCCACATCAAGCAATTATGCGGCCTTGTGTTCTGGGGGTAAAGGTATGGCACTTCCGTTGGCCGATTTGATTGTGTCCAACGGGGCTGACACCCTTACACTCAGAACGTTGTTCGATGGGGGGTCGCAGAAAACTTTAATCTCTAGAGCGGTCGTTCAAAAATTACGATGCGTGCCCCACTCCCAGGTGAAATTAGCCATCAATGGGATCAACCAGCGGGGCGTAGCTGCCCTTCATGACGTCGTCACTCTCCAAGTCCAAACGAAAGACGGCGCCGTCCCTATCTCGGCCATTGTGGTGGAACACCTGCCCTCGGATCTGCAGATCCCTGGGCTAGTCAAGACCACCCGAATGCTTCGCAGACAACATGTACACCTTGCCCATCCCTACCCGGACAGCGATGTGATCGATGCGATGGGATCGATCAGATCCAGCTCCTGATAGGCGTGGATCACTTGAATAAATTCCTGAAGTCGTGTGAGTCCCGCTTCGGCGTTGACCTCATGAAAACCAATGTGGGCAACATGATATGGGGACCTCTACCCTTTTCCTCGAAGAACACTACCTCGCAAGTTACAGTAGTGTCCGCACTTAGAGCAGAAGTTCGGTTCACCAACGATTGGAGACCAGCCGCTGAATCACATCCTACTTCTTCCCTCCAGTTGGAAGAAGGGCTACAGGATACGAGTGAGACAGCGGACCCGGTGACTGAGGATCCCTCTCCGACCGTTGGGTCACACCCTGGAGCTTCCCTCTCGTTGGAAGACGTGCAGGGTCCATGTGAGACAGCGGATACGGGGATTCGAACTACATGTTGCTCTACCAACGTTGCCTTGGGCCATTCCCCCCTCCAGAGGGCGGATGGAACCAACCCGGGGCCACCGGAGGACAGCGAATCATGACAACACCCCGAGCGCCCTCCGACCGCTGAACCTCCATCCTCCCTCCCGTTGGAGGATGGAAGGTTGATGACGCCCGGGGATTTTAAGCGCTCGTGCTCCCCTACGATCCTAGGCCCCCTCCCGACGGAGGAGGCGGGCCACCCCACGCCAGATCTGGATCGACTTTGGTCACTGTCCCAGATTGGTATTATGCCAAATGAACAGTTCACAGCGGCCGAGAAAACCACGCTGGAGGCATTCGAAGAAAACTTGTCATTCGAAAATGGCCGATACGTGGTGTCGTTACCCTGGCGTGACAACCACCCCTCTCTTCCCGACAATTACGCCTTGGCTAAGAGGCGTCTGTACAGCATCCTTAAGAGGTTGAGAGGGGACGCTGAGTTGATGGAAAGTTACGCTGATGTTATCCAGGATCAACTAGAGAGGGGCTTCATTGAAGAAGTTACTCCTATTACTCCGATCCACCCCAAAGCCAAGCTGCACTATTTACCCCATCATGGGGTCCGGAAGTCCTCGTCCACCACAGCACTGAGACTAGTGTTTGATTGTTCTTCTAACAATCCTAGTCTTAATCAGTGCTTACACAGTGGACCTTCCCTCATCACTGATTTGACCAAGGTCCTTCTGAAAATTCGGCTGAGACGGTACGCTACGTCCTCGGACATTGAGAAGGCTTTTTTAGCCATACGTCTCAGGTTGGAAGATAGGGATTCCACGCGCTTTTTGTGGGTGAAGGATCCTTCCGACCCCCGAAGCCCCTTGGTCACCTACCGGTTCACTTCCGTCTTATTCGGAGCCACCTGCAGTCCGTTTTTGCTGGCTGCCTGCATTCAACACCACGTCCGAAACTCAGACACCGACTACGCAGAGATTATTCTGAACCAAATCTACGTGGACAACCTGTTCGGTACCTTTGACACCGAAGCAGGTGTGGAAGATTTCTTTCGTCAGTCCCGGTCCCTTTTCGAAAAGGCCGGCCTCAATTTACGAGAGTGGGTGTCCAATTGTCAAGAAGCGAACGTAAAGTTCCGAGCGAACGATGCGGCCGCCGAAGACACTACGATTAAGGTTTTGGGTATGGAATGGGATACTAACGAAGACACCATTTCCTACCCCCTCAAGGTTGTCGCCTCGGAAGCGGCTACCAAGAGGGCTATTCTGCAGAACCTCGCTTCCATATTCGACCCACTGGGCATCTTGTCCCCAGTGGCTGTTCGAGGTAAAATTCTCCTGCAAAAATTATGGAAGGAAAAACTCAGCTGGGATCAACCCATTTCCGTCGAACACCGAAAGGAGTGGGTTTCAATTGCCGACCATTTACAACACTGCTTGCAATTAACGATACCAAGACAGCTGATTTTCTCTAGAAAGGTGGAACTACACGCCTTTTCAGATGCGTCGGGCGCGGCCTATGCTACCGCAGTGTATGCTGTATCGATGGGAGAGCATGTTCCCATCGCGAACCTTCTTATGGCAAAGGTAAAGGTCGCACCCATGAAAGAACTCACGATCCCGCGTCTGGAACTAATGGGAGCTCTACTCTCCTCCCGAATCATTAAATTTGTTATCGACGCCTACAAGGATTTACTAGAAGTCGTTAAGATCTATTGTTGGTGTGACAGTCAGGTGGCGTTGCGATGGATATTCTCCTCCAAGCAACTCCCCCTCTTCAATCAGAACAGAGTCGATGAAATTCGTAGAAACCTGCCGACAGCCGAGTGGCGGTACGTCCCCACAGAAGACAACCCCGCCGACGCGGCGTCTAGAGGCGTGAGTTATAAGTACGTATTCACGGACTTATGGAAGAAAGGCCCCCCTTGGCTTACAAACCCTCCAAATTGGCCCGTCTGGACCGAACACCCTTCCCTCTGTGAAGGGGCTACGGGGACGGACGAGGTCATAGTAGCCGCTTCCACCACCGCGGTACCGAAAGCGGCTCCCATCTTCGATTTAGAGCGTTACTCCTCTTTCAACAAGATCATACGGATCACCGCCCTGGTTCACAGGTTCATCGAGAACTTGAGGAAATCCAGGCAGAAGCTCCCTATGACCCGGTCCGCCTCTCGGCCCGAATTCTCCCATTTGATTTCCATAGAAGAGAGAAGTAACGCGGAAGTCTACTGGATTCGGAGGCTACAGAGGGAACACTACCTACCCGAAGTTACGTGCCTCCGAGACTCCCGACCTTTAACGAATCTGGTGAAACAACTGAGCTTAACGCTAGTAGATGGAGTCCTCAGATGCGACAGGAGATTGAGCAATGCGATGATACCTTTCGACGCAAAGTTTCCTATGCTGCTGCCATCAGACTCACATCTCACCCGACTCATCATATGGCAACTTCACCAAACGAACCACCACGTTGGTATTTCAGAGCTCGTGTCGATCGTCCGTCAGCGGTTCTATTTCGCTCGGATGAGGACAACGGTGAAGAAAGTGATACGCCCGTGTGGTCTTTGTAGACGTTTACAAGCTACACACTTTCGCTCGGCGCCACTAGCTGCCTTGCCTCGTTCCCGAGTGGTAGAAAGCAAACCGTTTACGGTAATCGGAGTGGACCTCACAGGCTATTTTAACGTCAAAGTTCCTAGGAACGACGTGACTAAAAGCTATGTGGTCTTGTTCACTTGCGCGGTGACTAGAGCGATACATCTAGAACTAGTCTTCGACAACAGCACCGAGTCATTTTTGAGAGCGTTACGTCGGTTTATCGGAAGACGAGGAACACCCTCCGTAATATACTCTGATAACGCAACGTATTTCCAAGCAGCATCCCAGCACCTAAGGGACTTATGGGAACTACCCTCCGTGAAGGACTTCCTAACCCAGCATTCCATCACATGGAGATTCAATCCCGCTAGAAGCAGCCATTACGGCGGATTCTTCGAACGTTTAATAGGTCTGACCAAAACCCATCTTCGGAAGACCCTCAAAACCTCCCTAGTCAGCTATGAAGAGTTCAATACGGTGCTTGCGGAGGTGGAGTCTGTGGTCAACTGCCGACCCCTCACCTACGTGGGCGACGAACTCCACTGCGAGGAGCCCCTCACTCCTTCCCACTTGTTGATGGGGTACAAGCTGAATACCCTTCCTGTCCCTGAAGAATTACTTGAACATGATGCCACCTACAGGGACCCGGTGAAGGTCAACAAGAGGTACAAGTATTTACTCTCCCTCATAGCTAAGTTTCAGTCTGCTTGGAGCAAAGACTATCTACTGAGCCTGAAACAGTCTTGGAACGTCTCCAACCGCCCTGACGTCAAGGTCGGAGACGTGGTTCTAATAGAAGACGATGGTCCTCGTCTAAAGTGGAAACTGGGCATCATCAAAACCCTTTACACTTCCCCCGATGGGCACACCCGTTCAGTGTTGCTCAGCACGAGTCGGGGTGAAATAACAAGGGCTGTCATCCATTTGTACCCCCTGGAGATACACTCCAACCTGTTCGATCCCCCAGATCCACTCCCACCAACCGAAGCTCCCCAGACATCGGCCTCTCCTCCGGAAAGGCCCCTACGACGAGCACACGCGTTGGCTAAGCAGAGGATACGAGCCATTCTTTCCGAGGAATAGTAGTCCTCTGCAACCTCCTGTTCCCTCCGTGTCCCCCTGTTTTTTTTCTTCTTCTTCTCTTCCCTCTCTCTCTTCCTTGGATCTCCCCTGGCCTTGACCTTCCTTACCCGGGACGATCACAGAAGAGAACGGGGGGAGGGAGGTCCCGAGGGGGGAGCTTAATGTCGGTGCACATTGAAGATCGCACACATTGAAGATCGCACCGACCATGTAACAATAGTCCTCCGAATATTTACAATACTCTTAAAAACAATGATCACAATATTTTAAACCAACAATCACAAACAATATCCTCGAAACAAGGAATAAAAATATTGTGGCTAAAGCCACATCCTTTGCTTTCGGCAATTAAAGAAAGTCGTTGAAAATTGTCGGTAAGTGAAGACCTTTTTTAACGAATTCTTGGTTCGGAAACGGATGCGGCAGGGAATTTGAGATCTGAACGCAACCAAAATTAATGAGTTCCGCCAATTTAGAGGAGAAAGTCAAATTGGAAAGATTTTGTCGTTAAACCACCAGACATCAGGGATATTGGACATTCCCAGGAACTATCTGTCTTTCAATTGGGTATTGTAAAGCAAACGGGAGACCATGGTTGGTCCGTCGCGGAACGGAAACGAGCCCAGAATGGGCAGAGGGGTATGAAGCCACGCCCACACGGAAAGGACATTATCCAGTTACGATACCCAGAGGCCATCGGGACCCACCTTTAAGGAGGGGTTTTGCCACGGGGTGAAAACGTGAATTGGTTTTAAGAGTCAGTCGTTCAGATTTCCTTTTGGAGGAAGGTGTTATTCTTTGTTCTGTAGTGTTGAACTCTGTTCATCAATTCTTTGAATGAGATGTGATCGTAAACACTACTTGAAATCACAAACTCCGATTTTGTGCTGTAAATAAGTGATTTAGATACTACTGTGTATTTCAATGTATATAAACTACTTTAATTTTAGAATTTTTAATCTTAAATTGTAGCAATATTCATTCGTGCATTTATTTAAATTGAGATGATCCCGAGACGGCCTTTCAACGATGATAGATTTGTGTTTTTTTGTAAATTTTTGTGCCTATGTTTGTTGAACTGTATCTAGCTCGTTTACGATTAAGGCAAAGACCCGATGTATTTCTATTTTCGAAATGAAATTCAATCTACGGGTTCTACCTCTCCACTTTCCAACTCAAGGATCGTGAAGATTTTTTTTTATTGCGCTACTTGTACATATTGCCTAATATTAGTGTCTCACCTGATATTCATGCATGCTAATGTAATTTAAGTCTCGTTGCTCGTCTGCTCGTCGCGTGAATCGCGGCGCTCTCACCTTTCTCGTTTGTAGGAGAGGAGAGAGGAAAAAACAGGTTTGATAATTTTGTATCTAACGCCGTTGGTAAGTGTTAAAATCCTTTTCGTTTTACCTTTAAGATGTCGAGGTGATACCTCTGTAAAGCTGCTAATTCCATCCGTTGCATCTGACGGTTCTCATATTATATGCATATCCATCCCAGAACGTGTACTCTTATGTACCGTGCTCTCGCGAGCGCTTAGCTTAAGTTAATTTCAAGGAAGGGAATAGTTGTATATGCGTGAATGGGATCCCCTCGAATCTGTGCTCACAACAAGGAAGGGGATTCAACACCACACCTTAATTTAAAACAACAACACTCTCTTACTATCCATCCTGTAGAACTGTCGTTGATTACTAACCCATTTAATTTTTTGATGTCGCAACATTCACAAAATTAACCCCTTCTTTAGCTTCCTTCGAAACTGTTATTTCACTTCTGTTGCACGCTGATCTCCAACTTCCTTCCATCTACAGGTACTCTGGCACTAGGTCAGGTCGCTGAGATCGTTGCTTGTGGATCTTAGTGGGCGAAGGCGGATCTTCTCGACCCCTTCTGGGTCATCTGTGAACTCTTTCCCTTCTAACAGAATGTAAATAACAAATGCTTGAGTGAAAACTCCTTTCTCTCATCACTCAAATCTCCCTTACATATATAATAATTATAGTCATTGATAAACTCACTTATACGTTATTGTCATAACTTATCCAAAACTTATCCATGATATTTTTATGACACAAATACTATACCTGAAATTGGCCAGAGAATTCCGCCTTTAATCCCTTTATTCGAATGATAGTATTATCAGAGAATAATCAATGAAGGCGGGAACTTTGGGAAAATGTATTGATAAATTGTAGAGTATCACAAACAACATACAGTCCACTTACATCTCCTTTCATCAACTTATTACTCTATCTAAATTGTCAAGACAATTAACAAGTGATCCTTCCTGGAACCGAGCTTATGCAATATCGAAAATTGCATCATTATTATTATTATTATTATTATTATTATTATTATTATATTATTATTATTATTATAATTACCTAACTTTACAATACATTATTACTGCCAGTTTTTATTATTATTATTATATCATTATTAATATTAATAATATCCAATCTTAATACTTTACATACCAATAATATCAAACATGTTGTAAGAAGATCGGCTAGTTAGGGTTCAAAGTGACGCACAATTGAGATAATCTTCTAAGTTTATTAATAAAATAAATTATAAAAAAATTTAAATATGGATAATATTGTATCACTAAATTCCATAAATGTATATCATTTATTGCACTAACTTTACATAATGAAACTTAAAATAGATAAAAATTTTAAAAATTGTATATTTCTATTATTTGGTCAATGATAGTAATGTAAATTGCAATTTTTGAATAAAAGTTTAAAAACTGTTAGTTAATCCAATGATTTAATCTTCAGCAGTAAATATGTATATGATCAAGTACCAAAACTGTAAACTATTAATTATGCCCGAAACTGACCGAAAGTAACGCGTTACATGAAACGGCGTTACATGTAACGAGTAACGGTAACGCTTCAAAGAATTTTAAAATGTAACGATGTAACGATAACGCTACCCATTTTCTCTCAAGTAACGAGTAACGGTAACGCTAACCAATTTCATGTAACGATGCCCATCTCTGTATATATATATATATATATATATATTTAATATATATATTAAAATATATATATATATATATATATATATATATATATATATATATATATATATATATATATATATATATATATATATATATATTATATATATATATATATATATTTTTCTATATATATATATATATATATATATATATATATTATATATATATATATATACGATATATATATAATATATATATATATATATATATATATATATATATATATATATATATATAAGTTGAGAACAGTGAGTGTAACATTTTAAATTTATTAGCGAAACAAAGTTTGGACTGACTTTATTTACAATCACATATAGTTATCCCTAAAAACAGTGGCGGCTATAGAAGACAGATGGGTAGGGGGCTGTAAATAATAACAATAAGAATAATTATAAAAATACCTACAACGACAATAACAATTTTCAATGGCTGCAAAAGAATTTATGCTTTTCCTACCATCGAAAACCATCATTATTATTATTATCATAATTATTTCTACTTCGTTACGTTTGTAGCTCTCCCAAAATCTGTCCAGAGCCGTCACTGTCTATAATTACCTATTCATTCGGTAGTGGAGGAATATTAATGTGTTTGAATTGAACAATTGAAAAATCATTGTTTTATTTCTAAGGTAACAGTAAAAATAAATCATTCTCATTGTGATCCTCATTATTCCCGATAGTTTATGTACCATTATGTTTTTAATTATTATGATATTAAATACATATATATTATTTCAAATAGAGTGACATTTTGAACATTTATATTATATATTAACTTTGAATTTACAATAAATAAGCTTAAGTTAAAACTGCACACAATATAACAAAATCACATGGAGTAGGGCATGCATAACACTGCTGCACTGAACCATATGCGAACCTATTGACCGCAAAATCTTACAAGAAACAAGATATAATTGCAATTTTTGAACCAGGAATAGTAGAAGTAGTAGTAGAAGTGGTAGTAGTAGTAGTAGTAGTAGTAGTAGTAGTAGTAGTAGTAGTAGTAGTAGTAGTAGTAGGGTCACTCAAAATTTCGGAAAACTTCATTTACCCCAAGTTTCAGATGTAGGATCTGTACCAGAGATAGATACAATAATGTAATAACATAACCTCTAACTATTAGTCCGACCAAAACACACACACAAATATATATATATATATATATATATATATATATATATATCATAAATATTAATATTCTAATAATATATATATATATATATATATATATATTATAATAAAATATATATATATATATATATATATATATATATATATATCAGAAACTTACATAATAATATTAATATTCGTCAAATAAGCTAAATTGTAATAAACTGAAATTAAATTCAAATAATGAACGAGACGAAAAAGTTTTGTTTCCTTCCTTAAATTTAAAAACATTTTATTTTTTCATTTGTCAAAACTATGAACACATTGCCTAAAGAAAAATTCAGACTGACTAATGTTTGTGTGAGGCCTAGCCTTAACATGATAAAAATCCTTTAAACGCTTCTACTCATAGAAGGTTCAAGCTCACAGATCTCTCTCTTTTT
>JABUQX010007736.1:15000-30483 GCA_015478945.1 Trachelipus rathkii | reverse complement strand
CTTCATGTTCTCGAAGCAAAACCCCCGTAGCAGTATCTTCGCTAACCCTACTAGTATTCCAGCGGACCCTGGACCTCCTCTCCATTTCTTTCACATCTTGGGGGAAGCGCTCGCCTTGCTCTTCGCTAAAAGCTCCCTAGATTTTCTGGAAAGTAGTCCAAATGAGAATGAAGAAAGTGCAGCGCTTAAGGGCTCATCGACACCCCAAGTTCTCTAAAATTTGTAGCATATCTTTAGACGATTGCTCTTGAAATTTGTGGTCCTTTATTGTGATAATTCCAAGAAACTTACTTTAAACCTCCTTGAATGACAGCCATGCAACCTTTTCTTTAACATCCATTTTTCGCTTCAAACTGTGGGTCTTTCATTATTTTTCGAAATATCAGGACCAACAAATACTCCCTCTTAATTTTTGCATCGGATAATGCATGGAATTTGACCCTTAGGTATTTTGAAACATTCCCCTTCCCTATGAGACGAGCTTCTTGGCTTTTGCTAAACTGCTTCATCATTGCAAGTTTTGATGTGAAGTGGAAGGCCAGTGCGAGTACGTTCTTTGCGAAGTCCACAAGTTTTCTTTCACGACGTTCCCTTTATTCCAACTTCAACCCAGATCTCCCTTCATCCACTCCTTTTGTATCCAATGCTGGGATTTGTTCGACTGTCCCACTCAGCCACAAGAAACAAGGTATTTGGGTGTTACCGCCTTGCTTGTCTTTAGAAAGCACGCGAAATCACTTCAAATGCTCCATAAAATATAGTCCAATTCATGGATCCTTGTATTTTAACTTCGACAAAATCATACTTTCATAATTCTCATAACGTTCTTTCAAATAAACAGAATGTCAGAGCAAGCTCTGTACTGAGGCAAACTTATTGGCCAATATGAAGGAGGACCCGCCTTCTAGACTCTTGTTTGGACGATCAAAAACCCCAATCCCCACCTCCTTTACGATCATAGTTTACATCTGGAACATGTTTACAGCCCAGGGAGATATCATTGCAGAATACTAGTCATCTTCATTGAGAAAAGTATTTGAAGAAACATCTCTCTCTTTTTCTATACATGAAAAGGGATTGTACCTGGCTGCCTAATAAATTCTTTTTCCCTTCCAACCTTTGGCCTAACAATTCGGACGTGACTCCTCGGCTTAGATCTAAACCCCTCACCAAGCATCATTAATTCCCTGGCGTATGTATAACAATGAGGTTCCTTGTATTAACCACCTAAACTTCTTTTCACCAGAACTGCTTCCCCTTCCCCCAGTGGTCAGTTCTCATAGGGTCCAAAAATCATCTAACGAACTTGGTGGAGTTGGTACAGGCTATTTTTTATGCATTATATTATATTATATATATATATATTAATATATATGATACTATATATATATATATATTATATTATATATAAATACTATATATATATTATATATATATTATTATATTATAGCTATATTATTTACTAAATATATTAATAGTAATATATACTACCTACTTATTAATAATATATCTATAAGTATATAATATATATATAGTATATTATACTCTATATATATGATATATATCACTAATATATAATATATATATATTATATATATATATATATATCCACCGGGCGATTCCATGGAGCTCCATTACAACAAAAATGATAATGGCGCTGGTTACCTTGAGTGGTGCCGATGGCTTAATAAATCGAAAAAAAACCGGACCAGGTGCCTGTGAGGGACTATGGAGAGAGCTCTGGTAACCCTATTGGTGGCTATACATGGTCCGGAGGAGAACAAATAATATCAGTCCCAGAAAAAAGGAAGCCGTGATAGGCCTAGCCGCCGGCGGTGGATTGTTGTGGCTCAAAACGCGCTTGTGATGCCTCGGAACCAGGACGGATCTTTTCCCGGTTGTTGGACAAGGCATGAAAAATGGACTACGAACAATCCGACTACACATGGCGATAGTTTCCGTATAGGAATCTATTAGATGCCAGATACAATGGAGGGGAAAGGAGGAGGAGGTTGTGGGTAATGATGGAGGAGAGACAAACTGGATGTTCTTGGTGTTTATGGGGCGCAGACCGAGGTTGAAGTGAAGTGAGGGTGAGGAGAGAATACATAATTGATTTACCAACTGATATTCAAGGGCGAGAGATGCAGGAGAGAAAGTACGGTAGAGGTGGCATGTTCCCCCGACCCCCGGGTTTGGCAGGACAGAGCTTTTGAGGACATCGCCTCTTCAAAAATGAAAGGACATAATTTGGAAAATACGCACTGAGACTGAACAAAAGGAGACAGTGTGCCATCAATACAGGTCTATGCACCACCACCAAGGGAAGGCCACCAGGAAGAAAAAGAATTGTTTTTTATGAACAGCCTGCAAATGTTGGTATGACGGAATGAATACTGACAACGTAGAAAATTAGTTAGCCACCACCCCCTATGGGGGATTTGAAATGCGCACAATATGGAAAGGGAGAGAATAAGGGTACCGAGATAGCAAGGTGGGCTGCGTCGTTTGGATAGTAGCCGAGATAAGTAAACGCGGGAGGGAGGGAGGAGGTTGGTCTTAACGGTCCTGGCCTGTGTGTGACTGGAGCAGGTTTTTGAAGTCACCATCTTACTGCATAGGGACTCGCAATAAAATTGACCTGAGTACAGGGGACATAGTATTGTGACGGACTATAGCGGATAAGTCAATGATTGACCTGCGCCTATACTAATACAACATACAGGAGGTAGGAGAGACGTTGAAAAGATACCATCAGTGTCGCTGGATTCGGCCATCGTTGGTGGTCTCTCAGCGGATATAAATTACAAAAACCACCGGTTACCCAGCGCAAGATTGATAACCGACGAGAGCGGACTAGACAGTGGAGAGATTAAAGGGAGGAGAACGTTGAAAGGAGAGGGCTTTTGTCGCAACAGGAGTTCGTCGATACTATACCAGAGGACATCCGGAAGAGAATGTTTTGATGATGTACGAAGGGAGAGTGGGGAGCTATTAAAGAAAAAAATGAGCCATATTGCGAAAGCTCACCCGGCTTGGGTAAAAGGACTGCCGGTTCCCAGGAAAGGAAAAAGACTGCGTGCCGTGGACAGATTGAAGTGCACGTGCAGTAAAGGAGAAAAATAAAAAGTTTCAGCAAGCATGCCTATTGAAAAAGAAAGATACCCCCTGAGACGAAGAGCGGAATGATGTTAGGTAAATTAGAAATTGAGGCTGAGAACACTAAAAAGGAGAGCGATGAAGCACAGCATTGGAGAAGGACGGTGACACACTGAGATCAAGCATATGGGGGCGACAACTAAGAAATAAATATATAACATGGCATCAAAAACCCTACTAGGAGGCATGAGTTCGACCTGGTTGCACCACTCCAGTATAAGGATAAGGATGCGTAGGCTGAGAGTGGTCCCTGATGAGATCCAGTGATAGGTGGGAGTAGTAGGTTTTCAGAGTTATATAATCCAGGAGGGAAGGAGATGTGTAACCTTCCGGAAGGCAAGGAGGAACAGATCCGAAAACGTGGATGAGGGTGCAGCATAACAATGGAAGAGTTGGAGATGGCAATGGGGGAATCATGAAAAAAAGTGGTTTAAGAGCCAGGATGCCGATGGGTCCTGTTCCCGGTCTGAAGAACCAGTGGGCCCGAAGTTCATCCTGTTCTTGTGAGGAGGTCATTGCGATGGGCATGGTGGATTAGATGTTAACCGATGTTCCTGGAAGTGGAGAAAGAGGAGTACCTGCGGAGTGCTTCGTTAGGGCCGATAGTATGCCCCTGGTTCAAAAATGGAGAATAGGGGCGAACTTGTTCCAATCTTATTAGGGGACATATCGTTGGCTCCGCCGCATGCCATGGAAGTTATTATTGAAAGGATATTTTGGAAGCGAGAAAAGGCTTAGGGCCGGCAAGTCGAGGGGACAAGCGGAATGAGGCCGCAAGGTATGGGTTCAGGGCCCAGGACAGGAACAGCGGATCTGATTATTTTCTCTGAAGATGATATAGAGGAAGAGCTGGCGAGTCGGGATAAGGAGATGTATATGGCTTTTGTCTGGATCTAGCAGAAGGCCATTTAGGACAGCTGTACCTAGCCGGTTAAACTCTTGCTGGAGACACTCGAGGATCCGCTATACTATCAGATAGAAACCCCAAGTTTGAGACTACGTGCTCGAAAATATTGGGTACTTGTAACACGATAGTGAATGAGTCGCCCTGTTGACCCACAAGGCATCAGGCGGAGAAGTCGCGCACGGTACTCCCGACAGTGCAGTTGGCAAGTGAATGGACATGTGTCAAGAACAGGAGGAAGTGTTGTCCACCGTTGTTGTTCATCCTAGTATCTGAGAACAAGTGTAATGCAGAGAAGATTGAGGAATGAAAGTGAGGAGGAATATGTTAATGAATGGACGTAATCCCGAGGACCAGATATTAGCCTCAGATCCTGCAAGAAGAGACAGGAGACGTATACAGAGATACTGAATTATGATGGACAGAGGACGGTGCTGGCGACGGAGGGGAATTGAGGATGATATGAGAAAGAACTGAAAGTTGATGAAGATAGCGAGGGAAGGAAGAAGAAAACTTAAACAATAGAGAATCAAGGATGAGGGAAAGAATAAAAAGATGCACGAGGACACTTTAAGTATTTGGGAGTCTACGGGTAAACAGCTTGTGGAATGATTGAGAAGGTGTGAAAAATAGAGAAGAAATAGAATAAGGAACATACAGAACTACTCCAACGTAGAGAATCGGCTCAGTTTGTTCCTTTCGGTCTGAGAACAGACAAATAAACGAACAGGTTAACGCCTGATCCTTCTCTCTCTCACGGGGGAATCATTTACATTTATTTTCTTCGCCGCAAGGCCGGTATCTTTATTATGGAGTCAAGAAGTCCAAATCCAGTGACGACCACTCACAACACTCAGACACAAAGGAGTGAATAATGTGCGACGAATGCAAATGACAATGCGGGAGTGTTGAGGTTGCTACGTAGGAGATAGACCAAGTACCAGCGCGAAAGAAGAACGGGAATACTCCGCGATATAATTGACCGAGAGAGTATGAACGCGGAGAGTCGACCGAAGCCCGCGTGCGCGCGCGCACAATACCTGACTAACGCCGCACGAACAAACAAAATGAGATGGTTTGAACCAACCTCTCAGAAGATGAATGGCCATAAGAAGAGATAGCCGCCATCACACACAAGCCCTCTCGACCTTTTATGCCAATGGCAGCTCGCGAAGGTAGAAAGACGCAGACCGGCGGCAACACAGACACCGACACCACCGAAATAAAACAATGGCACGTAATGAGATGGAAAGTACAAGCCCAAGCTCGGGCGGGCACAGAACCGACACACAAGAGTGGGCGAAAGAGCAAGAGACCAGGGTATGCGAACGCGGATCGGGGCGAGAGAACATCGACGTGCTACGACAGGAGAGGCAACGCTCTCCGATAGAAAGACCACACACAAACAGTACAAGGGAGAATATGACCACACAAACGGAGAGCGCCAAAGCCTTGGTGCAGAAAATGGATGAGAATAATAGAATACTAACATAATATAACAAACATAAGTAAATACAACATAACAAGTTATATTTTTACCACAAGATGCCTCATATAGTATATTATACTTATATATATTCTATATATTATATATATATATATATATATATATATATATAGCATATTATATTATATTATATAATATATATATATTATATATTTCACTATATATATCACTATATATATATATATAACTATACTATATATATATATATATATATATATATACGTGTAAGTGTGCCTGTGGGTGGTGTAGTTTGGTGGGTATTTATTTTTCTAATAATATATACATAAATATTTATAATATATATATTATATTATAATATATTATATATATTTGATGTGTTTGAATAGATATATACACTATATATAATATATATATAAATATAAGTGATACCTAGTATAAATATATTGAATACTAATATAGAATAGTATACACTATCAAGGAGAATATATATATATTGATAAACAATCATGGCTAACTGACACATATACAAAAGACAAAATCTTCACCGCATGTTTCCTTGTGTAGTTCAAACATTGTGTTGACTGGTATAAGTTAGAAAAAGACGTTCCTTTGAATTCATAAGGGTATTCATATGGATACTTATATGACTTCTTAATACTAATTATTTGTGGTATACCTATACCGTCAAAGTTGTTTACGAGGTAACTACACACATACAAAAATGCTCCGTCACCAAAGGTGCAGCTTCCTAAACGAGTAAACCGAACAGGGGGGTACTAAGTATGTTACCCACTTACAGGGAAAAAAGTCACATCACAACCAACAAAGGGTATCCACAAATACATCTTTATTACAACATACCACACTTTAGAGACACCAGAATTGGTCATCTCTACACTTATATTACGAAATACAAGTCTACTGCAAAATAAAATAATAAATCAATTAAAATAATATAAAGAAACAAAGACAAATTTGAGTTTGGTCTACCTGCCGACTTGGTCGGACAAGGTACTTAAGGGAATTACCACCATCCGTCCAATCGGATCTGCACTACTTCTTCCACATTTCTCACATACGTCATTGGAAAAGAGAAAGGAGAAGGACATCACTCACAATCTAGGAAAAGAGACCGACACAAAACTTATCATATATATATATATATATATAATACTCGTATATCCTATATATATATTATATATATAATACTAATAATATAATATTATATACTATATATAACCTATATATATATAAATTAAGTATATAATATATATATAATAGGTATATATATACTATATTATATATATATTACACATATATATTAATATATTAATATATATATACGGTATATATATATAGTATATATGTATATATACTAATATAATATAGTATATATACTATAACTATATATTATATATATTATATATATAATATATGATATATATATATAATATATTATATATATATCTATATATATATATATTAGTATATATATATATATATATCATATATATTATATACTTATATTATATATGTATATGAGTATATATATATGATATATATATACTATATATACGGACTATATAGTATATATATATATACTTATATATTATAGTATACTATATTATATAAACTACTATAAAATATACATATATATATTCAATACATGTAGTATATATATATTATTTATATAATATATATAGTATATATATATATATGACAGGTTCCTTGACCTTCTTGTTTAATATTTGCTCGGGGTAACATTTACTTACCAAAACAGTGTAAATCGAACACCTTGCTAAAGACAGCAAAGAGAAAATACTAAGAAGATGAGTAGCACTTGATTTGTGAAAATCCTTACTGATGGAGGGAGAATGGATGTTTATTTGAATTCAGCCACACCAATAATACATGAGAAATCAAGACAATTTTTCATAAAGAAAATATATTTTGGTTCTGCTGGACATTGTAAATTTGAAATTCTTAGGGTGAAAAAAACATTTGCAAAAAAATTAAAAAAGGGAAAATTATTTTTTTCGAAATGTCTTATTTTTTATTCTGAGGTCAATCTATATTCATTTATATTTATTGAAAAAATTTAAGTAAATAAATCCTAATTATACCTAATTAATAATAAGTTGTTAGTAAGTATAATTATTATTAATTTAATTATGCTATTTAAATATATATATATTACTGATATAATATCTGATTTGAGAACCACATTGTATTGAATTTGCTTTAGATCCAGCATACATGATGTCTGTATACACACACAAGGAAAGATTATTGATATATAAAAAAATTTGCCTAAAAATAAAAAAAAAAAATAAAAAAAAAACATGAGTTTACCATGATTTTTTTGATTTTTTGATTCTTTGAATTTTTTTAGCACGAATTGCCCTTTTTAAACTTATGTATTTGATAAAAATTAGTAAAAACCTAATTATTACCTAATTAATAAGTTTAGAAGTATATATATATACATGTAATATATTCAGTTATTTAAATGTAGATATATACTGGGTATGAAAATATCTGAGTAAACTCTAATTTTTATTTATTTCTTTATTCGAAAATGATTTGAAACTACATTGATTGAATTTGCCTTCATTAGTATAGAAGAAATAGGATACTTATCATCTCAATCAGGTGAGGTATATAGTAATAATACGCACCCATATTAACAAAAATTAACTTCATTTCTGTATCTTTTTGCGAAACACACTTTTTTTTATGTATTAGATCGCTGTATTCCGAAATATACCTATAGTTTTTCTGCTGGACCCACAGATTTGAGATCATCTTGCCATTTATTAAGAATTTAGCTTTTTTTACTTAATTTATTAACTAAACTTTTATAGGTTGAATGCCAAAAAAATTACGTCCTCAATCCTTTTTTTGGAAATTCATAATAGTTATTCATTAACGTACACATTCAATTGAAAAACACTTTGGTATATATACATTTATTTTTAAACCCATTGCACTTTTACAAGTAATTTTTTTACAATATTACTTCACATTTTACTGGTTTTGTAGAATTTGAACAAAATTTATTGGAAACTTTTTGTAATAACAATATTTAACAACATTTTGTATATATATAACATTTATTGTAAACAATTGCACTTTTACCAATTTAATTTTTACATTTTACAATTTTTCCCATTACTAAATATTTACCACAATTTTATGTAAATGCAAACAGCTCTTGATTACTTGTATAATGTCCTGCTGTGATTCCCCTAATTGCAGTCCCACAACAGACCCAGTAGTCGGCAGCATGAGTCGGATTCCAGGTCTACCCTTGATATCTCTTCTCCAGTCATTCGCTATGTCTTGATTGATTAACCCTCCTCCCCGTGTTGATCGGCTGACGGCGCCTAAATTTGCAGGGAGGAAGTCGAGGTGAGAGTGAAGAAAGTGGGATTTTAAGGGACATGTTACAAGCTTGAGTTTTGTATGCTGACAGTAAAGTGTCAACCATGGTCTTTTAATGTGGGCTTCTGTAAGACCCAAGAAGTTTTTGACTACATCTTGGAATGCAGACCAGGAAGCGAAGTCCGTACTGTAGGAGACTGATTGCGAGCAGATTTTTCATCTTTTAGCAGAACGTGAATGTCAGGTACCAGCGACAAGCCTTACCTTAACTTTTGCATCACTTGTTCGAGGGAATTTCTGCACAATGTATTTGAATCCTTCTTTTTTAGATACTTTTAGTACAAATTATTTCATAAGTTCCAATCTTATGTGAAGAGGAAGCAAATCTACATACCTTTGTATCAACTAAAGAAATTATTGCTTTAATATTTTTTTTCCCTGGTTGATGGAAATTTCACGAGGTTGGCCCCAAACCTTTCTTTAGTGTTAATGTCATCCTTATTCGGCTGTTCGCCAATTCACACAGAAAGCGATGGGATCTTATTTGTAATAACCAGTTGTCAAGCCTCAACATGAAGTCCAATAACTTTTAAACATCACACAAAATTTTCCAATTGTATTTTCCATACTGAATGCTATCCAAAAAGAAATCTCATGCGTTTCATATGATCCTTCATGTGTACTGTCATGTGCGTAGGGAAGATAGATGGCTGTGGATGTTACCCAATGTGTAGTTAGATGACAGCCATTTTATAAACTTAATACTGATGCATCAACAAACATGTCTCCACTCTCTGACTTGTGTCGTGGCAAGGCCTGTGGCATATCCAAGTCCATATCAATATTTGCTGCCAGTAACTAAGTGATTCAGTCATTTCAAAATATTGCAGGAAGAGTTCTTATGACGATCAGGAAAATAGGTAACATGAGTACCTGAAGCCAAAAAAATTCCAGCCCTTGTAAACGAGAAGCAAGCAATTCAGATTTTTTTAGAGATTACTTTTTAACGTGATTAGTCAACTCCGGTTGACTGATCATGTGAGGTTTCATCTTGAAAATGTGTCTGGTTCGCTAGTCTACATCAGTTGTATCATCCATTTGCATTTCCTCAATCTGTCCTACACGTTTTCTGGTGGTTTGGGAGTAGGCAAAGTTTCATTATGTGGTACTGGCCTTCTTGCAGGAGTAGGCAAAGTTTCATTATGTGGTACTGGCCTTCTTGTTTTCTTTTTGTTTTATTTTCATGCCTGATGATATTTGTCATACAAAAGTAGCAATCACTTGCATGATCTACTTGAACTCTTCAAACCATAGGAAATGCAAAAGGCATGCATCTGTTCTCTCCATTTAACCAACACCTAAGTAATACAGCACACGTACCACAGCAAATGTGGGAGCCCAGTTTTTATCCTGGTCCCATATTTTTCAACCAAAATAATGATCATAAGCATATTTTATCATAGGAGTCATAGTTCTTTTCTGTGATTTCAAAGTGTACTCACCACAGATGTAACAAAACGAATCAGGTGAATTTACACACTTCCTACTTGTTGCCATTACTACATAATCACAAACTAAAAAGCACGATTGTATGATAATACATTAACGAGAGAGACAAACAATGGTATTGTAAAAACACGTTTTCACGAGTTAGATCGCTTCAAACCCGCTACTGAGGTGGCGCTGCTTCAACGGGGATTTTTGATCGGGCGAAGCTCCACCTATACCGAAGCGCCACACATATGCCCGCGGCCCTACATTCCCTGTTTTGAAAAACTATGCTTTACAACGTTCCACATGCTTATTATGATAAAATTCCGTTTTCCATATATCTTCTGTTATTTCATAACACACAATATTTTTACCATTTTTATGGCAATTGCATATTACCTGTTGCAATTATTAAAATTTAAGGAGTAGGATATTAAAGCTACTTCGTAATAGCCAAAAACTGATTGCATTTTCGGAACTAGCGACGTAAATTACATAAGAAATACCCCATTTTTATACAAGATACAAAATCTTGTTAATATGTGAATTATTAATTTAAGGAAAAAAATTTGCCTAAAAAAAAAACAAAATCTGATTTTTTGATTTCTTTGATTTTTTTAAAGCACCAAATTGGCCTATTTTATATATTATTTTTGATAAAATAGAAATTTTACTTATTTACCTAATGGATAATAATGTATATATGATCGAGATTAGTTTAGTTAAATTAATTTATTTAAAATTATATATATTACTATATAAATATTTCTGAGATTAATCTAATTCTTATATTATATTTCTTTATATTGAAATATAAGATTTGAAACTGCAAGTTGATATGAATTGTTGCCTATTATATAATGGAAATTATACTTACCATTAATCAGGTGATAACTAGGAATAATAATTAACCTAGAAAAAAAAATTAGCCTAAGAAATCAAAAAATCAATAATTTTTTTGATTTTTTTATTTCTTTGATTTATTTAGTCACAAATTTGCCTTTTTATTTTATGTTTATAAAAATTAGTAAATAATCCTATATTACCTAATTAAATAAATTGATTAAGTAAGTTTTATAATTATTATTTAGTTTAAAGAAGTTATTTAAATATATATTAACTGTATAATTAATCTAATTTATTTATTTTCCTTATTGGATTCACAGATACTGGAAATACATCTGATGAATTTGGATTATATATAGATGAAATATACTTATCATTAATCAGATGATAACTAGGAATAAATTTATTAATTATAAAAAAAATTAGTCCTTAAAAAAAATCAAAAAAAGTCATGATTTTTTCATAAAAAAAATCTATTGATTTAATCAACTGATTAAATCAATTTGATTTAATCATTGCCAACCCTGTGGTACAGTAATTCTACAAAAATAATAATTGAAAAAGCAATTTGGGTATCTAAAAAAAATGTTAAATAAATCAAAAACATCCACAAAAAAATTCCCAAAAAAAATCCCCAACCCTGTCTAGAGTATTAAAGCCTTACCCCGGGTTTCATATTTAAAGGTTTTCCGGAAACTATAGAGTCCGAGGTCATTTTATCATTGAATATTTGTTCACATATATCAATTTTCTATATTATTTTTGTATGCCATGAATCATAACTGAGTATAATGACAAATCAATCACTGAATTTTTTAAGAAAGACATTTGAAAAAGTAGAAAGTTCCGGTTAGTTCCGGCCGGAACCGAAACTTCTAAAAAATCAAGGTTCCGGCCGGACCCTTGGTTCCCGTACATCCCTAATATATATATATATATATACTTTGTTATATATATATATAAATAATTATATATATATATATATATATATATATATATAATATAGTATATCAATATATATATATATATATTATATACTATTAATATATATTATACCGTAAGACGGGGCAATTCTGTCCATGTGGGGGGTATTCGGTCCACGTGGGGCAAATCGGTCCAGTGGGCTCAAAAAAGCCTATACGATGTAAAATATAGCTTTTAAAGATGTAAATATGTATTTTTTATGGTCTTAGATATTTAATTTTTTATTACTCCTTTTGATTCTAGTGAATTTTAATTTGTGATTTTTCTTTTTTCACCTGAATTATTAAAAGCGGGTAAATTTTAGGGCTTATTGCTAAGAATCATTACAGGTCCAAAAATAATCTTCTTACTATACATTTTTGTGCTACCAGATATTAGTACTTAAATAGTTTATACCTTAATGCAATCGGTTGGAGTTCATTTTCAAGGCAAGAGATAAATATGTTTTATTATAAAAATTGATGTAACATGGGCAATTCGGTCCAGGGTTTAAAAATTTGCGGTGGGGGCCAAAATCCGCGACTTAGTCATGTAAAATTAATTTTTTAATACTCTTTTAACCAAAAAGATGTCCGAAATATAATGTTTAAAATAATTTGTACCTACTGTTTACAGCAAGAATAGGTGGCGTAAATTTTTTCAAACTTAGGCCTAATTTAAGCCGATACCAAATATTTCAGCTAAGGATGGGTTCACACTACGCAAATCCAGTAGACGGCTAGGAGAACTAACAAAGGATACTTCTTGACTGAATGATGTTGCCCAGACCCCTTAAGCAGTTTCGTTCTTGCATTGGTTCTAACGAAACGCAATATGCCTAAAACGCTCGAGATTGCGTTCGTTTTTTGATAATGTTAGAAAGTTTTCGTTTTTTGTCAAACAGCGCAAATTCGTAAAAAAAAACGCTCACCAAACGTAAAGGATTTCCCTAATCTTTGTAATATAAAATTAAAAAAGAATTGCTTTTCCAGAATTAATAACATTACAGTTCGTTTTTCTTTTTTGATTCTTTGATGAGCTTAATCTTGATATGTTTTTGATGTACGTCTCACCAAAGTAAAGAATTTCCCTTACATCTCATGTGTAATATTAGAATACAAAAGAATTAAGAAAATTCCTTAGTTTGGTGAGCATTTTCTTTACGATTTTGCGTACTGACCAATACGTAGGTAAGCTTACATCATAACTTTTATTTTAAAGTTTTCCTTTAAGGAATTTCCAGGAATTTGTGGCTTTAGCCCTTGGGTTGGGGTTTTGGGGTACCTTAAACGCTTGAGCTTGCGTTCATTCTTGTCAAAACACCGCAAATCGTAAAAAAACGCTCCCTTCAAAACATAAAGAAATCTGTCTTTAATTCTGTAGTAATACAGAATTAAAAAAGATATAAGCAACCTTACAGAATTAAAGGAAATTCCTTACGTTGTTTGACCTTTTTTTAAAGATTTTGCAGTTTGACAAAAAACGAACGCAAATTATTACGTTCTTTATTACGTTTTCGAACCCAAAACCTTTAGAGTAAGTTATTTGCAAGATACTATTATGTGTAAAAATGAAATAAAACTGACGGAAATAAATTCCTCGAAAAGAACACTTTTAATTGAGGGAATTGCTTAGGGGGACATGTGAAAATTTGATAAGTGGACCGAATTGTCCCTGCCCCAAAATCGTACTGGGAAGCAATTAACGGTCATCCAAAGAAAATAATTACTTAGGCGGTCTAACGATTAATCCTATTACTTATATATTATACAAATTAAACAAGTATACCCTATATTTACTCCTACAAGGAAACCTTTAACATTTAAAAAAAAGAAAATTCGAAAAAAAAAAGTATAACATTCTCAATCTGCCTTTGGCTTTTGAGTATCCCTGATTTGTTAGATAACCGAATTGCCCTGGTTTTCGGTATTAATAAAATTATATAATAATATTATATTATATTAATTATATTATAATAGTATATAAATATTCATATAATATTATATATATAACTAAACATAAGTTTCATATATATATTAAATTTATATATCTATATATATATATATCAATTTATTAAATATATAATATATATGATAATATATATATAAATATTATATTATATATTTCACGAAATCTTCGTGTATTCCAATCCCGAAAATGCCTATCAGCCTTGCGGAGCAATTTAAACATTCTTGACAATTGATTTTTCCTTTATTGTAACCAGTACTTAAATGCCTAGGGAAAATTTAACAAAGTTATTTAAAAAAATGACAACAAAAAAAAGAAAAAGAAAAAATATTTAATTTTTAGATAAAAAATCATATATGATTTGAAAAAAATAAAATTATAATTTTTAAAAGATCTCTTGACACAAAAAAAGCGCTAAACAATGAACAAACATTAAAAAAAATTTTCTCATAAAAAAAAAATATATAACATAGATGAGAATTGAGAAAAAAAACATAAAAAAATGAATCATAACCTTTCAAAAAAAACTTCTTATGACACGTGCAAAAAAAAAACAAAAAAACATTAGCAAACAATGTTTATCAAACAGTCATTCATAAAACCATTGCAATGGTGAACTTTTAAATAACACTCAAAAAAAAACATTTTATTGGAATTACATAAATTAACACAGGTGCCTCTTGGACTATACTAAGACCAATTAAAAAAATAATGCTCTCGAAGCGTTCTTTGACACAACAAACATTCTCAAAAAAAAATAAATCTTTTCTTTCAAAAAAAAATTTGAACCACACTTATAAATATTTCAAATCGCTCTAAAAAAAATGAACCTTTTCTTTCAAAACAAAATTTGAACCACACTTATAAATATTTCAAATCGCTCTCAACATACAGATAAACCTTCCATTAATTTTCCTTTCAAACCATGCAAAAAAATGAGAATATACCAGCTGTAAAAGTATATCAAAGTAGTTCAAAACCTCAAAAAAAAAATCAAGAAAAATTAAACGCTATAAAAAAATATTTTCATAAATTATTATTATATCCTGACCTTTCAAAAACTCAAAAGATTATTATTAACTTTTTATTCTAAAAAAAACATGTTTTCATTTTTATTGCAAAGTTTCTCAAAATACAGCTACATGGAAAGTAATTGGCCAGTCTAAAAAATTTAAAAAAAAATTACAGTTTCAATCTCAGGATTCTAGCCGCGCCTGCTGCCAAAGGTGTGACTGGTTTACAAAACATAGAATCAGTACGGAAAAAACTTTCTTTACTTGAAGTAATACATCTAAGTTTA
>JABUQX010007736.1:0-5000 GCA_015478945.1 Trachelipus rathkii | reverse complement strand
TAACTCTTTTGGAGTAGTTAAATTGAAATTATAACAAGATCCAATTTATGACAAATTGGCAACTATTACGTAAAAATGTGATAACAGAATTTATCAGTAACGAAAATCCATCTTACTGTTTGTTCAATTTATTGTTTTATATTTACAAAAGAATCTAACTTACGTATTCATTTGTATTATTACCGGTATATATATATATATATATATATATATATATATTATATATATAATATATATATATAATATATATATTATATATATATATATATAATATATATATATATATATGTATATAGTTATATATATATAATATATAATATATATATATATATATATGTAAAATTAAAAAATGATTAGTAGATAATCTAATTTACAATATTTTGACGACTATATTAAGATTGTTAAGAACTTTGACTTGGATATCAGTTTGGACTCTGACTCGGTTCAAAATAATATTTTCATTGAAATTATTTTATATTATTTGCAGATGTTCTGTTTGAACTCAATAATTTGGCAACTAATACATTGAATAATTTTGAAAGTGGAGAAGCTTTGCCCGATTTTTCTTCATGTAGTGATAACATAAAAAGATGGCTCGTTAATGAAAATAAGCTTGAAGAATTTGGACAAATATCTCTTCTCTTGAATAACTTACTAAAAAGTGTAAGTTGTTTGCATTTTTAGCTATTTAGATTAATGATAACATATGTTTGGTTTTCTTATAAAGTAAATGGAAATTCCCTTTACTTTAAGAAACCAATAAAATAATCCTCTTTTTGACATCTGTGAGTCTTAATTAAGCATTCCATGCCAGTTTAACCAAAATTTTGAGAACATTTTCATGATCCTCAGATTTTCATGAAATTTGGTATACTTATAGAACTCGATGAGAAAAAATCAATGACGTGTCTCACTGCTATTGGTCTATTGGTTCCATAGATATGAAATCCTAAAGTATGGGCAAAATGGTAATTTTTGCAAAAGCAAAAGGTTAACACTCAATATCTCTGGAACTATAGCACCTACCGAATTATTTCTGGTACCACTTTAAAGCTCTTTAGTTGCCCAACAACCTTTACTCTATGCATATTTACTCTAGGAAGTCAAGCAAAATAGTTGACCCTGCATTGACCTTTGACCTTGAAAAGGTCATTTGACGTTGAAATCTATTTTTTTTGCAACCAGCTAATAATTGATATATTATATTATATATATATATATATAATATAATATATATTATGTATAGTATATATATTATATTAGTATTATAATATATATACTATATATCTTTTTTTTTTTATACAAATAAATATATATTTATATATATATACTATATATATATATATATATTAGTTGTGAAAAAAAAGTTTTTTTTTTAAATTTTTTTTAAAAAAAAATTTTTTTTTTTTTTTTTTTTTTTTTTAATTACTCTTTTTATGTATACTCTAACGATGTGTTTTAAATTATCAGTAGTAGCCGAATACGCCCTTCTAGGGCTAATATGTTGACTATTATGATACTTATGATATCCAGTGATAATATGATATATAATATTATATATATATACTTATATATATATATATATTATTATCTATTTATATATTATAATAGATATTAGTATTATATATACTTTATACTATATACTATTTTTATAACTATAATATATTTATATTTTAATATATACTAATGATATATATTATATATATATATATTATATATATATATTATATATATTTATATATAGATTATAATATCTATGAAAGTATAGTTTCCTTTTTACCTTCCAGCTGGGTCGTACTTACTAATCTTGACTCGTGTTTGACCTAATGGTAGCATCTAATTCGCCCTTAGAAGCGCAGTAAATAATGGCCTTTTTATCTTTATCTTTGAAAAAGAAATCAGTACAATGATCTTGGGACTAAAGAATGATGTGAACTAAAACACTAGCCTCTTTAATGAAGTTTTTCTAATTTCTTAACTTTTTACTTTGTAAAAAATAGTAATAAAATATTATCATATTCCAAATTTCTTTATCCAACAAAACCATATAATAAATGTTCATAAAATATTTTATACTTTTCATCTTTCACATATTTATTTTCAACTTAACCAAAGTGTTAAGGGTCTCGGTCAAAATATATCTTAAATAAAATCCTTTTCTATTAAATACAAAATATCTTAAAAGTACTACAAGGTTTTCTTCTTTAAGGGTATGTATAAAATAGTATTTAGAAAGTCAAGTAAACTAAAATAAAAGCTCTTCATGACAAGAATAATGCTACGGAGTGGAGCTTTCAGAAACTAGATTATGTGCACTAGTTTTGCTAAGTGAGAAAAATTTTCCAATGTTTAGAATAAAAGCGTTATGGTAAATAAATATATTTTTTTGGTTCGCCTGTGACAATAAGGCATTTATGAATTTGGAGTCAAGGGAAAAGAGATCTACAGGGAGCAAAAATATAATATATCAATTACTTCTTCTTTTTGGTAAGAATCGACAGAAAATTCCAATAATCGTACATATACTCATGGTACGTGTATTCCAATGGCTAGCAAGCTTGTTGCGGAGAAAAATTAAAAAAAAGAGGAAAATATAATAATGCGTTTTTACCAGGAATTTTCTTCACAATTGCGTTTTGTAAGATAAATTTAAGAGATAAGACAGTCATTATATAGAAATTAATAAAGTTAAATGATATAACAGGTAATTTAAATCTCGACTTTTTATATAAACAGCGACAATTTTGTCAAACTGCCACACCACACCGAGTCAAGCTCTACTGCCTGGACCTTAGTTTTCCAATTTCTGTGGAAGCTAAATTTCGTTCCACATCGCCACTTTCGCAACTTAAATTCTTTTCGTTATAAGTCTTTTTAATTGATTACAACCTCTAATATTCCACTAATGTCTTTTTAATACAACATGTACCATACTAAAAGTTTTATGGTAAAGAAGTCCCCCGAAAAAATATCGAAAGTTTATGGTATAATTTTCTATAATAGTAAATGATAATTACATCTATTATTTAAACCAAAAACTGAACGTCATGTGTGAAACTATTATCACATAATTACGCATATTCTATTATATAAAGCAAACAACACTCCTATCTTGCAACTCAAGTGAACAGTCCTTCCTTCTTAATGGCGATTTTTCAATTGTAGTGACATTTAATTAATAAAAATATTACATAATCGCCATAGACTAGCACTTAATCCACGTTTATAGATATCGGAAGAACATCTTTTGGCAACATGCAAGAGAAGAGAACACCAAAAGAAACTGATGAACGGAATTAAGAACAGGAGCTTAGTTATTAAAAGAGAGTTATGATCAGGGGCAACGATCATGGTATAGAGTACTGTGAAAGATTTGAAACCTCTTGTTAGAACGTAAAAGGGCTACCTTCACGAGGTCCCCCGAATCTTTGATATGGCACGATCACTTGCATCAGAGGATTGATTGCGCTTAGACCATTCAAACTATGTCGGACAGTACTTCTATAGCAACACCTTAAAAGACCTTGAAATAGAAATCTTCCGCGTAATATAAAGGTTAGGGATCATTAGCATTTAGGACTATTTGATTTCATCCACTGGACTATCTGAACTCTTTTTAGGGTGAAAGAGACTGAGAATCACTTGGATTTATTCACGATAGGTGGATTATTACAAATTCCTCGCGGAATTTATGCTGGAATACAGACTTTTCTTCTATCACTTCATTCTGTTGGCGCGTTTCCACAGACTTCAGTGCACTGAAATCATAATGTACTTCTTATTAACTCTTTATTCTAATAAAAACTTACCCTAACTTTTTAGGAGTAGGTTCAACATACCCTTGGTTTGAACCCACTTAAAGATTGTCGTGTGGAGCAGTACTCTCTACCAGTAATAAGAAACCTGCAATTGAAACGATTTCTACATCAGGACCCATATAACGCTGTACGGTCCTGCCATAGTTGATGGTAATTTAGGAGGTAATTTAGGAGGTTTAACCGCTAAAATGATGATCGAGGTCTCTACTTGATATTTTCCACGCTTTAACCAGTGTTGCCCTTGATGCCAACTTTGAGGTTTTGCCGAATTCTAGAATTTGCCGTGTGAAATTTTATATGACTTTAGTTATTAGAACTTAAGATGCAGAGATGTTATGAAGTTTTATTGTCTTGTTGTAAATTTACAAACGGAGATACGTAGTTATCTACATCATACGGAAGACGTTTTTGATAACATGAGGTCTAGTGGGCACTTTCCTATAGAATTCTGAAAGTGCTATCCTAGCATTACTGACCAATGGTAAAACAGATTGACAACTGTGCTCCCTTTCGTTTTATAATGTGCGTAAGGTAATTTTCATCTGTAGTTAGTTCTTTTCCCATATAGATTCTGTATGGGATCCTCCGCTGACCTGCTACCTTACCGATTTCATAATTACAAAGTTGCTTAAAAAATCAGATATAGTACCTTACCAGCTCCATTGATACAAATACTTGGGCAACTATGCTTACATGGACTGATGTATAACGCATTGGCAGATGTGGTATACCACTTTAGAGGTAAACAATCCACTTTTCTACATCCATTGTTATGATTCTGCTTGAATAATGAAGATATATTTAGCAAGAAACTTTACAGTCGCTGGGCGATAGTGTCAGGTAGTACACGTGAAAGGAGCATAAAGAAAGTGGGTAGCTTAAATGTGGGTGTCTGATGTGGAGTATTTTCGTTTATCCTTGTATATGGATACCTAATCTTTGATTCCATAATCTTTGTATATGGAAGTATATATTGAGTAGAAGGATGAAGGAAGTTGAAAGGGACTGAGTTTTTGAGTCATTGAGAACAACCTGTTTTCTCTGCCCCAACTAAAAACAGGTGAAAATTATTCATTTGCTTCAAATCAACCCTTTTCACATTAGTTATTTCCGGCTGATTAGTTATTAAAAGGCTAATAACGAGTAGAATCACCAACCTATGACTGGATTGATGATTAAATA
>JABUQX010007735.1:45000-47500 GCA_015478945.1 Trachelipus rathkii | reverse complement strand
TTACATTGATGATGATGATGATGATGATGATGATGATGATGATGATGATGATGATGATGATGATGATGATGATGATGATGATGATGATGACGACATGTATCACTAATGTACAAAGCAAACTTTAGAATTTGATACAAAACAACTATGACAGAATATAATTGAATATAAAATAAGATATAAATTCAGAGTATTAACGTTTTATCAGAAACGAAGATTGATCTTTTTATTTATTTTTTAGAATTTTTATTAACAGTTACAGAATACGAAAGAAAGACTTAAAAGAAGACTTAAGCTCTGATGAGAGATTTAAGACTCCCTAAGTTTCTAAATTGCATTCTGAAGAACGAATCTTGTTATTGAATATAGGCAAACTAAATATGTCTGAGATTGAGTTCATCAAGAAATTTAGGTAATCTAAAATAAGTTTTAATGTCAAAGCAGACTTTTTCCATAGAAGCTCTATTCCAAATAAGTTTTTTTTTTTAAATTACTAAAATTAATATGATAGTGTCCTACATAAACCCCATTTTATTGTTTCCAGTCTAGACCCTCCAGTCTTCAGCATATTTATTTAATAAAGCTGCAACAATTAGCAATGTATACTATTAAAAATATTATTAATGAGAAATGAATATATATTTAGATGATGAACTTTTGCATTCATTTTCATATGCAGCCCTTGAGCGTTTTTTTTTTTTTTCAATAAAGAAACTCTCTTTTTCATTAAGCATTTTACGTTTTTGCATTTTCATGCAATCTATTGATAAAATTAACATCTTTTATTGTAAAATGAGCGGAGCTCATGGAAGCCCTGACAAGTTCGCTGACTCGAAAGCTTCAGTACAGTATTTCTTTGAGTTGGAAGCTTTTAATTTTATTACCGTATGCTCACTAAGGCTTCAACAAGCCTATCTCGTGAATCAAAAAGAGACCAATCTAGAGCACCCTCCTTTGATAAAACACTACTGATAATAAATAGTTAATGTGAAATGATTACGTGCAACATACCCATTTGTATCAGTTGTAGATATGAGAGAATTGCTGTTTCTATTAGATTCGATCAGACCATCCACAGTTTGGAAAAAAAAAAAGACCCTCACTAAATATATTGCTCTTGCGCTATAACAGACTTGCCCTATTGCACCGGTGTAATGAATCTTTTCTTCAGACAAATATTTAGAAAGATTTTCCTTTTGCAAGGTGAAATAAAAGTGAATTCGTTTGGTGGTGATCTTTTTTTGTTTCTTTAAAGAATACACCAAATGTATAATATATTCCTATTAATGTATTTAACAGTTAAAATTATTTACAGTTATTTAATTTTAAGTAATGTGATGTATTTAGTGCACAGCTCATTACTTCTATGTAATGGATTTTTAATATATAATATAAAATAATATAATAATAAAAATGATAAAAATATCAAAAAATATTTCAATTCTTCTTCATGTAGTCTTTGACTTCTTTTTGATCTTGTTTTTTTTCGAAAGGCTTTTCCTCTTCATCTTTGATCATTCAGTAATGGTTTTGTTTTGTTGAAAATTTTATGTGATTTCTTCTTCTTTCATGAAGATTTTTTTTCTTTGGTTAAGAGCAACTACATCATTACCATATATATATTATATATATATTATATTATATATGATAATATATATTTAAATATGTAAATTTAGATATAGATTTATATATATTGATATTTATATTTCTAGTATATATTTATATATATTTATAAATATAAATTTAAATATAAATATAATATAAATATTAAATATAAAATATAAAATAAATATAATATAAATATAAACATAAATATAAATAGAAATTTAAATTTTACATATATATATATATAATATAATTTATATAAATATATATAAATATATATATAGATTTTTTATATATATATATATATATATATTTCTTTCTTTCTTTCTTCACCTTCCTCTTTGCCCCAAGATTGGGGGTAAGGTGCTGTACAAGCATCGGAAAAGAAAAGCAGTAGGAGAACATGAAAAACGTCGAAAAGAAAGCCCAGCCTTACCGCCCCCTCTGTACCATTAATTAGTGAGAGCTCGTCACGACAGAAAATCCACCCTAGAGCATCATGGGACCGCGACGGACCCTCACTATGGTAAATCGTCAATGTAAGGTTCATCCCCTGGCCCAGGGGGCCACAACCATGCCCCCATACAAAACCCCGCCATTCTCTCCTATCATGCACCTTTATTCTCGCCTCTGCCAAACTCACATTTCTCTCCTTCAGACATTCGTTCACCGACTCAATCCACTTCCTCTTCGGTCTCCCAGCCGGTCGGTTCCCAACACACTCACCACTATACATCCGCTTAACCAACCGACTATCATTCATCCTTTCCACATGACCAAACCATCTCAACATACTTTCATTTATTCTCTCATTTACCCCTTTCTTCACACCACACAACTCTCTAATACGTTCATTCCTCACTTTATTAATTCTTCTCACACCTAGCATGCCCCTAAA
>JABUQX010007735.1:15000-40000 GCA_015478945.1 Trachelipus rathkii | reverse complement strand
TTGTGCTCCTTATTTCGAAATTTTCGTGGAGCTGTATATTTTCCGGAGCTCTTATATTTGATATTTTTGAGTGGAGCCATTATATTTTACGGAGCTCTTGCATTTGAATATTTTTTGAGCGGAGCCATTATATTTTACGGAGCTCTTGCATTTGAATATTTTTTGAGCGGAGCCATTATATTTTACGGAGCTCTTGCATTTGAATATTTTTTGAGTGGAGCCACTATATTTTACGGAGCTCTTGCATTTGAATATTTTTTGAGTGGAGCAATTATATTTTACGGAGCTCTTACATTTGAATATTTTTTGAGTGGAGCCATTTATATTGTTGAATTTTTCGGGTGGAGCCTTTATACTTTGTGAATTTTGGGTTGGAGCTTTCGAATTTCGTGTGAATTTTTTTTTAATTTTTTTTTTTTTGTGAATTTCTTTTTTGAAGTTCTTTTGAAATTCGAACTTTTTTTTTGGTGTTTGTTTTGAAATCATTGGATTTCTTTTGCAATTCGTGAATTGTTTTGAAATTTCGTGTAGATCTGTTGAATTTCTTTGAAATTCTTTTTTGAAATTCGAATTTTTTTTTGTTTTTGGTGTTTTGGTTTGAAAATCATAGGATTTCTTTGTGCAAATTCGTGAATTGTTGTGAAATTTCGGTTGTGAGCTGCTGAATTTCTTTTGAAAATTCTTTTTTGGAGAAATCGAATTTTTTTGGTGATTTTGGTTTGGAAACTTCATTGGATTTTTTTTTACAGCTTCTTGAATTGTTTTTGAAATTTTGTTGAGTTATTGAATTTCTTTGAAATTCTTTTGAAATTCGAATTTTTATTTAATTTATTTTATTTATACACTTGATTTTAAGGTACCCACATACACAGTGGTAACCTGATTGATTATTTATTTTGATTTTTTTTTTATCATTTTGGAAAAAAAAAATTTTTTTGATTCTATTTGGGTGTGGGGAGTGGGTGTATATATATTTGTTTGTGGTACACACGTACAGTGGTACCCAATTGATATACATTTTCGAATTTACATTTGGGTGTGGGGGATTTACACACACACTGATAAAAGAATTTTTTTTTGATAAATTTTTTTTTTCTCGCATTCTCGCGTATTGTTCACTCGTATAAATTGATAGTAAAGAGAAGCAGTATGGCGGGTACTGACGAAGGTAAAGATGATGAAGGAGCAAAAGGAGGAGTAAAAGTAATGACCTTACTGGAGGAACTGCAGAAGGCGTTAATAACAGGAGTAGAGGATGTAGATGTGGATAGAGTAGCCATGGTAATGGAGAGTTGTGTACAGGGTTTAAGAGCAACAAAGATAGGAAACCCTAGTACAGAGCAACCGGTAGAGGTGAACAATAGTACGGTACAGCAGCAGGGTGACAAAAGAAAGGAGAAGTCAAATGTAGAACATTCCGTGAGAAAGAAGGAGATAGGTAAGATAAAACCAAAAGTGCAGTATGCACTGAGGTATAGAGAAGAGGATTATGAGGAGAACGATGATGACATCTTTGATAATAGAAGTGAAACTGAAAGTGAAGGTGGTGGAAAAAAGAAGAGAAGGAGGAACAAAAAAAGAAAACATGTAAGAAAGTATACAGTAGATGACAGTTCGGTGACAGAAGTAGAGTCAGAAGGTGACAGTGAGTTGGATAAAGGTGGTAAGTTGTGGTTAAAGAGGTTGGTGGAATTAGAAAAATCGGGTATGGAACCCAATATAGCAGTTAACAGGGTGCTCATCATTTTGGCCGGTGAATTATTGGAGGTGATGCGTACGTACAGTAGAGCTAACACAAAAGCGGTAAAACCTTTAAAGTACGGACGAGACAAGGTACAGACCTTTGATGCCTTCATCGAAGACTTTGAGAGGTACGCGAAAGAACAGCTTGGAAGGGACAAACAGCGGTGGGCTGTTGAATTGAGGAGCTTTTTGGAGGGTGGCCCCCTAAGAACATACTACAGTATATACAGAGCGAAAATGAAGTATGTAACTATCGTGTCAAGGCTGCGTAGTTGGTGCAAAGAGGAGAAAGATAGTGAGGTGATGGATCTTCAGAAGGAATTCTGGAAGATGGAAATTAGGAAAAATGAAAAGATCGCCGAGTTTGCTCTGCGCATGCAGACAACATATGAGGCAGCAACAGAAGAAGATCAGAGGGATACTGGGATCCTAAAGAAGCAGTTCGTGAACTGCCTGCCTAAAAAAGTGGCCAGAAGGTTTAAGTTACGGATGGGGAGTGAGAAGGAGAGTATGAAGGTACGTTGGAAGGATATGGTGAGTTGGGCCCAAGAAGAGGATGAACTTGAAGATCAATCGGAACCAGAAGCTGAAGCTATTCCTATATGGGCAGCCATTCAACAGGAAGGCAACCAGAGGAAGACATATGCGGACCAGGTCCGTTATGGGAGACCGGCACCGCAACGGAACGATGCACCAAAGGAGTATAGTAGAAGGAGTAGTAGGTCATACAGTGGGCAAAGAATAAGGTGCCATCATTGTGATAAGGTGGGTCACTTAAAAAGAGACTGTTGGAGGTTCAGAGGGTGGTGCCTAGGATGTGGCAGTAATGAGCATAAGCTTATGGATTGTGGAGCAAGGATGGGGTACGGGTTTCAGCGTCGAAATGATAATAGGGAGCAAGAGCAAGGTCCTCCGAGAACAGTGGAAAAGAAGTGTTTCTTTTGTGGAGAGGTTGGACATTGGGGACAGACTTGTCCATTGAAAGGAGAATTTGATGAATGGAGAAAGAATAAACCATTAGGTTCGGGAAACGAACCTGCTCCGTCAGTATCCGGGACGTGTCGGAGCCAACCCCCAGCATAATGTGTCCACAAAGTATCCCGGTTAGTCAAGGTGGGTGGGTGCCGAACCCTGAGGCAAGAGAGTTTGTGATGAGTCAAGATGAAGGAGTACTTGGTCCATTGCCTCAGCGGATACAAAAGGTACGAAGTATGGTTACAACAGACATAACAACAGGAGTGTATCATACTACAGGTAATATGCAGGTTACGGGTCCTGAAAGTTTAAAAATGGCACCGTTGTTGAAGGTGATGATAAAACTTGATGGTGTGGAGATGATTTCGACAGTGGATTCAGGAGCCCAATATTGTTTAATCGAAGAAAGTGAACTTTCAAGGATCTCAAGTCCGGTAGTACTGAATAAGGTGATGAGGTTAAGAGGTGTGGGTGATCCACAGCTTTGTTTAGATTCACATCGCACCGCAACGTTGAGGATCACTATTGATGAAATCAGCTATGGTCAGTCGGATTTCATAGTGGTTAAAAAGTTGAAGGAGGGTGTGATACTGGGGATGCCGTTTTTGGTTAAGAATAATATTAAGCTTAATACTGTAGACGGATCATTTAAGAGGTATGGTGACCATGGTGTCAAAGAGCAGGTGTTTTTGATGGATGGATTAAAAGACTGTATAAGGGTGGTAACCTCGGTGCCTGTGTATATGGTAGAAGAAACAGTACTTAAGAAGGATGATTGGGAGGCAGTTAAGGTAGAATGGAGATCTAAACAGATAAAACCAAGGAATCATGATGGAGGGTACAGTACAAAGCCGGAAGAGTTGTTACTGGAAGGTGTAGAAGGTGGTAAAAAAGGTTACAACAAAAGATTTAAAATCATACCAGGGTTGGTGAAGTGGGTAGAGAAAGGAGGTACTGTATTGTTAAAGAAGTTGACACCGGGTCAGTTAAAATTAGGTAAAGGTGAGCAAGTAGGTACAGCACATTTAGTAGTAGATGAAGACAGGTTGAGAAGTTATGAAACCAGTGTGTGTACTGTAAACACCACAGTGCAAGAGTTGTCGGGTCCATCTAGTAATGAACAGGAGTGGACGAAGGAGAAATTGAAGACTGAGATAAAATTTATGGAAGAACTGTCACCAGGACAGATTGAACAGATTTTAGAGGTACTGTGGAGACAACGTAAAGTTTTTAGTAGAAGTGACGTGGATGTCAGTGAGACATCAATGACACCGTATAAGATCAAACTTCACGATTATACCCCTATATATCAACGGGCCAGGAGGTTTGATCAGAGAACAAATGAAGAAATTGAACATCAGGTAAAGGAGTTGTGTTTACGAGATATAGTGGAGCCGTGTGCTGCAGAGTGGAGCTCACCGGTAGTGCCGATACGAAAGAAAGATGGAAACGCTCGGACTGTGTGTCGACTATAGAAGGCTTAACAAGGTGACAGAGGCGGATAGGTTCCCCATGGCGAACATCACAGAAACAGTTTTTGGTTGTCACGGTGCTCAGTATTTTACAAGTTTGGATTTAGTAAAAGGTTACTACCAGATGAACTTGGAGGAGGGTAGTAGAAATTTTACAGCTTTTTCGACTGTCAGTGGGCAGTACCGTTTCAAAAGGTTAAGCTTTGGCTTGAAAAACGGACCTGCGGCATTCCAACGGGAAATGCAGAGAATACTTTCGGGGTTCAGTAAAGATAGAGTGGTGGTATATGTTGACGATGTATTGTTGATTTCAGGAGAGTTTAAGGAACATCTGGTGTTAATAGAGCAGGTACTGCAGCGGTTTTGTGAAACCAACGTGAAGGTGAAAGTTAGTAAGTGTAATTGGGTGCAAAAAGAGGTACAGTTTTTGGGCCATATTATTGGTCGTACAGGTATTAGGAAGCTCCCAGAGTTTATGTCCCAAATTGACAAACTAGAAAAACCAAGTAACATCGGAGAATTGAGGAGATACTTAGGTATGATAAACTTTCAGCGGAAGTTTATAAGGAACTGTTCAGAGGTAGCGGCACCTCTTAGTGCATTAACTGGTGGTAAAAGGAAGGATCCGATAGTGTGGACGGATGAGAGAACAAAGGCGTTTATGGACTTAAAAGAAAGAATGAAGGAATCGGTGGAGTTGGCGTTTCCGAATTTTTCACCAGAGGCCAAACAGTTAGAGTTATTTGTGGACGCCAGTGGATTTGGTATGGGAGCTGGGCTGTGCCAGGAACAAGGAGGTGAGAGAAGGGTGATTGCTTTTAATTCACATTCATTCAATTCTTGTGAGAGAAGAGCCTCAACTATCGAAAGAGAACTTCTTGCAATCAGGTGGGGGGTGAAAAGTTTTAGATCATTTTTGTTAGGTCAAAATTTTATTTTATATACCGACCACCGACCTTTGGTATATTTACATACTATGAAATTGATTGATAGCAAGCTGGCACGGGTATTAGACGATCTTAGTGAGTACAGTTTTGAGGTGCGGTACTATCCGGGTAAAGATAATATTTTTGCGGACACTTGGTCCAGGTGCCATAGGAGTGAAGATCAGGATGAAGAACCAGCCGATCCATGTGCCCTTCCTGGAGGGTTAACCATAATGAAATTAGTTCCCGGTGGAGCGGACTCCTTATTTATTAGTTTAAAGGCTGTGTTGGAGGATGTGCAGGTACAGGGTACCGTACAAAATCACAAAGTGTTAAGAGAGATATTAATGGATACACTTATAGAAGATCGGAAGTTGTATGGTGTAGAAAAGAAACAGAAGTCGTTGAAGTATTTGAGGGCATTGAGGATGCCTGGTAGAGAACCGGTACCAGAAGTGTTGTTAGTGGCAAGTGACATGTTTAAGGTGAAGATCTGGTTACATCATGGTACATGTTGCTCGGTGGTGTACTTGGGTCCCAAAGTGGGAAAGAAAGAAAATCTTAAAAGTGTACACATACAGGTGCTTGGTGGTACACATTTTAACCCTTTAAGAAACGACGGAACGTTTAACAGTAATAATAGAAACATCATGGTTGATGAACTCCCATCTCAGGAAGAGTTACAGCAGGAGGAAGAGGAAGTAGAGGATTCCGAAAATGAGTTAAGTGAGGATCCTGGTAACAATTTGATGCAATATGGTAAGATGAAGGTCTGGACATAAACTTGATGATGCGGGAGAGGTGTCATATATCACGGTTAAGTTGCAACCATGTATTGGGAGGTGTAGCTTGGCAGGAGGTTTGTATTGGTGAGGTACGCAAGTGTGCGTTTTTAGATACAGGTGCAGTCATAAGTCTGATACAAGAAGGTGTAGTTCAAGACCTGGAGAATTTCGGGCATATTCGAAGGAAATGGTCAATAAATTTGACACTTAATGGAGTCACTACAGGTATTGTCGAGTGTAACATGGCTGTAGAGATTGAAATTAGTACTTTGTATCGGCGGGTGGTGTTACCATTGGCTGTGGTAAAGAATGGGTACATTCCAGCATGTATGCTGTTAGGTATGAACTATTTGAAGGAAGTAGAGGCTGAACTGGACTTTGGTGAAGGGATAATTTGTCATGGAGATGATGCAGATAATGTAAGTGATACATTTCTGACAACAGTGGGAGTGTATAACGTAATGGTTCAAGGTGGAGGTGTAGATAACATAATATCGGTTCATGACATCACTAGGCTGCAAGAAAGATCAGAGGTAGTAAGGACACTGAGACAAAAGGTGAGAAGGAAGCAGTTAATAACGAAAGGAGATGTGCTTCTTAAAGAATTTTATCGGTATCGAGACGACTTTCGAATGAACGGATCCATTTTGGTGAAGAGGATGGGAACAAAGTATTTTAGTGCAGTCATTGGGTTCAAACAGTTGGTTAGTGTGTGTGTGGTAACACATAGGAACATGGCGCACGTTGGAAGGGACAAGTTAATGGAATTGGTGTCCAAATATGTGTGGCACCCGAGAATGTCATCAGTGGTGCAAGAGGTTTGTAGAACGTGCCCAAAGTGTCAGTTAAATAAAATCGACCACCAAGTAGTATTCCCACCTATGTGGAAGATAGAGGTCAGGAACCCGTTTGAGTTAGTAGCAGTGGATGTGATGGCGATGCCAAAAACAAGAAGAGGTAACGTGGCTTGCTTGGTCGCAGTGGACCATTGTAGTAAGTGGGCGGCGGTGAAACCGTTGAAGGATAAGTCGGCAGGAAGTGTGGCCGACGCTTTCGAATTCCAGATGTTACCAGCGTTTGTGCGGCCACCTTATAAAGTGTTAACGGATAACGGGGTGGAGTTTAGAAGTGGTAGGTTTGAGAAAATGCTTCAGGAGTATGGAATAGAACACATCTACAGCAGCCCGTATAAGCCAGCGAGTAACGGGGCTGTGGAGCGTGCAAATAGGACCTTTGCTGAATTCCTGAGAAGTATCATGGAGAAAAACATTGATTGGGACAGTTGTCTGCCAAGAGCGGTGCTTGTGTATAACAATACAAAGCATGCAGAGCTTGGAGTGTCCCCAGTGGAAAAATTGATGGTGGAGAAGCATGAGAAGGGTAAAGTGGTACCGATTCCGAGAGATCAGCAGGAGAAGTGGCGTGAAGGACACCCAAATTGGTTACCGTATGCGGTAGGGGTGAGAGTTAAGAGAAAAATTGTTACAGTGGATAGGAGTCTGAACAGAAAATTGAGTGAGAAGTATGAGGGTCCGTTTACGATAACTAAGGTTATTTCAGGAGGTATGTCGTACGATATTAAGGGTAAAACTAAAACTGCAAGAGCACATTACTCTCATTTGAAGGTTTGGGCGGATCCCCCAGAGTATTTGAGACAATACTTCCAGTGTGAAGAGGTGGATTGGGATCCAAAAGAACATCAGTTAGAGGTGGAAGAAGTGGAAGAGGTACCAGAAATGACAATGGAGTATGTACCACGGTACAGGCGAACATCACCAGAGTTAGAACTTCCAAAGAAGCAAGGATCGAAAATTAAGGAAGCTTGGCGTTTGTTAAAACAGATGGCAATGAAAGAAGGAGGTGGCAAAAAGAGTGTATCAGTACAAACGGAGGAACTTGTGGGTGAAACTAAGGGAACCCAAACGGAAGATTACGGTACGGTGCTTTCACCTATCGATGCTAGTGAGTATCGTGACTGGTTCGATGAAGAGGAGGTGGAAGGTGGTATGGAAAGTGATTATGATATCAGCAAATTTGTAAAATCACTAAGGTTTCCGGAAAATAGCTACTCGTTGGGAGTCCATATTAGTGACGAAAGTGGTGACGAAGTAGACTTCACTATGGAGCAGGAAGTGGAACCAACTATGAATCAGGAGGTGGACTCTAATAAAGGTCAAGAGGTGGACTCTGTCATACAGCAAGAAGTAGAGGAACCAGTGGTGGAGCAGGTAGAAGGTGTAGAAGAGGTCAATATCATGGTGACCAGTCCGGAGGGTTCCGAATATAGACCACGGTCTATATATGATGAGTTATTGGAAGTGGGTGAGGTACCTGATGCAATGATGTTAGGTACTGGACGTGAGGAGCAAGAAAAGAGTTTATCGGATTCAGATGTATATACGGTACCAATGACCAGGTCGAGAGGACCTGTGCCAGAACAGCCGAATGTGATGAGGAGGGTCATTGAATACGAAAGGAGAACTGAGGCACGAAGAAGGGCATCAACTGGACAAATGAAGTGAGGTTCAGTGTTTATTTGAAGGTATTGGTTGTTGATTTTTTTTTTCTTTTGAAGATTGTGTTACAATCTTGGAGGGGGAGTTGTATGACAGTTGGTTCGTATGCCAGATTGATTCTTAAACCAACTAAATCCTCAAATGCAAATTCAAATACGAAGGATGTCGTGAGCGAAAAAAGATATTTATTCTTGGATGGTTTTGTGAGCAACAAGTCTTCAAAGGAAGTTCAAGTAGTTCTTAAATTGAATTTTGTCAGAAAGTTGTCATCGTTAAAGTGTATTGTGATCAGAAAGTGTTATCGTTGCTGCGAAGAGGTTTTAGTGGTAACCATCCTAGAAGTTTCGTGTCCCGTGAAATCGGGTAAGTTAAGTTGAATTGCGTATATTTAAAATTATAACTTGTGTATAGTAAATTTCTATGATAGTAAAAGATTTGATACTTTAAAGTTTAAAAGTTTAAAGAATGTAGATATCAGTGAAATTCGATTGTATTTTTCATCAGAATTTGTGGAAAGTTAGCATCGAAAATATAGAGTTGGATTTAAATATTAAAGTGTGTTAATTTGGATTATAGGAAATAATGTAGGTTTCGATAACGCATTTGAGAGCAATAAAAGAGGTTTAGAGTTGAAATTTAATACGGAGAATCTTTATAGGAAATAAGTTAGGTTGCGTTAAGTTCAGAAAGTGAAATATTTAGGTGTGAGTAAAGTTTAGTAGGTACAATATGTGTATTATGAATATAGGTTAGGTTGCGTTAACGAAATCTGCTAGTAAAATATGGTGTCTTGGTGAAGGTAGTTTTGTTAAATCGAGTTGAAGTAATATTAGGTTCAGTGAGGTAAACTAACGATGGAATATATTTTAGAAGACAAAAAAATAGCTGATTTGAACCAACGGTGGAAATAGCGCTTAAAGATTCAAAATGCGTTAGTGGATTGGTGACAGAAATTAGAAGTAAGGTTCTGATTAACATTTTGGTATTACTAACGGGAGTGTGGGGGTTGTATAATATATCGAGTAATATATTTTGGCCGAGTAATGATGAAGCATAAATGGTTGCTTAAAGTATATATATAGAAAGTTTGGGAAAAAACGTAGGTTAGAAGGCGGAGGTCCTATTAGTTTATTATTATTTATTATTATATTATTATTATTGAATTATTATTATTATTATTATTTTAATTATTATTATTATTAATTATTTATTATTATTATATTATTATTATTATTAGTATTAAGTTTCACCGTTATTTTTTATTAGTATATCTGCAAGTGTGAATGTATGGCCACAAAAGTGAATAGTGTATTTGTTGTTGTGCGTATGGGACTTATTTAAGTTGTAGCAGTGCTACGGCTTATTATTATTATTATTATTATTATTATTATTATTATTATTATTATTATTATTATTATTATTATTATTATTATTATATTATGTATTATTAAATTATTTTGTATTTTCATTACTGGTAGCATATAAAAGATATATCTGTGTTAACTGGGTCCTACATTCTTTTTAAGCGCGCTGTGCGGCCTGGGTGCGGAACTAGTGCAGACCTGTGCAGAACCGGTTGGAAACCTGGTGCGGCTGTTGTGGATCCGGTGCCAAAGCACTGGTGTGTGGATCAGTGGTTATTGGTGAAAGACTAGTGTTAGCGGCTTCCAGTGAGTCATTGGTGGAGACTTCCGGCGGTGGTGAACACCACTAAAAAGAAGGAACTCGGAGGGTGCGATATAGACTCCCTAATAACTAAAGAAGCACTCGGAAGGGTGCCCGATATAGCACTCCCTTATAATAAAGAAGAATTTGGAAAAAAGGGGGTGCCGATATAGCACTCCTATAATAAAGAAGACTCGGAGGGTGCCGATATAGCACTTCCCTATAATAAAGAAGATTTGGAGGGTGCCGATATAGCACTCCTATAATAAAGAAGACTCGGAGGGTGCCGATATAGCACTCCCTATAATAAAGAAGAATTGGGAGGGTGCCGATATAGCACTCCCTATAATAAAGAAGAATTGGAGGGTGCCGATATAGCACTCCCTATAATAAAGAAGAATTGGAGGGTGCCGGTATAGCACTCCCTATAACACCGAAAAATCTGAGGGTGTCGTTGTAGCACTCACTACTATCACGAGGAGCATCAAGGTGGTTGCGAAAACACCATCAGTGGACTTGTCATTGCGGTTGGAGGATTAGAGGTCTGCACTAACTGGATACTAATAAAGTTACGTATGGTAAAGTTGCCTTTTAAAGTATCTCTATAAAGTAGTGGTACTGAACATATATAAATTGAGAAACATTATACTGTTGTACAGTTATAAAAGCTTGATACTTGTGTGGGACCTTGGTGTCCTAGTGTAGATAAGCATACTATTTATGTGTATATTTATATTTATTGATTAACGTGTATATATAGTAATAATATTTTGGGGTATATATATATTATTTAGGTTTAGCTAGATAGTTAGGACGTGGTGTGTACCTATATATATATTTATCAATATTTCTTGGTTTATTATATAATGAAAATATTTATCTGGTGTTTTTCTCTCGACCTCCCCCACTAGAGACGTGAACTCTTGTCTTGGCTCAGTATACCCTCCGTCAGCACGTATTGGTGGAGCCGGCAACATATTTTGGTGGCTCGTTCGGCGTCTTCAAGTGGTGGGTTCGGCATACCAGGTATAGTGAGAGAGCATAGGTGTGGAATCTACAAATATATATATATATAATTATATAATATATTATAGTTATATTTATATATATATAGTAATAAATATATATAGTAGTATATTATAAAACCGCCTAGATTTATTAGTTTAGAAAACTGCAAGTAAAGTTATTATTGATTTATTACATAATATAAGCAGTCTTCAGAATAGTATTATATTAATAATTCGATCTTTACTAGATCCTCCTTCAGACGCTAAGTAAATAAATCTAGGCTTTCTGTAAGATACTTGGAAAGCTGAACGTTTTAAGCTTTGAATCTTTCTATTTATATATCAAGAAATTAATAAATTTATGTATATATATTATATATATATATATATATATTATATATATATATATATATTATAATATATATATATATATATATATAGTATATATATATATAATATATGTGTAATGTAGTAGTTATTATATAGTAAATATATATATATATATATATATATATATATATATAGTTATATATATAGTATATATATATATATATATATATATATATATATTATATATATATATATATATATATATTACATATATATATTATATTTAGTATATATATATTAATAATATATATAATATATTATATTAATAATATATTATATAATATATATATATAATGAATATATATATATATATATATAAATAATATATAAATTTATTATATAAATATATATATTATATAATATATATATTATATATATATATATATATATAATTAATATATATATATATATATATATATATATATATATATATATATATAATATATGTTATATATGTATATATTAATTTATATATATTAATATTTATATATATATATATATATATATTTTATATATATATATATTTATATATATATATAGTATAATATATATATATAGTATAATATATATATTATAGTATATATATAGTATATATATATATGTATATATATATATATATATATATATATATATATATAAGTATGAAATTATATTATGTGTTCAAGTTTTTTTAACCACGAATCTGTTAATATTAATTGTGTTAGCCAGGGTGGGCGGGACGGGGACCCAACTCAAATGCACCCGCCAACCCCTTTCCCCAACCTCCGCCCTTAATGAAAGAGATTTTTACAATGGATTATATACTTTTGGCACTAGTATTGAAATTCAATGTAGGAAGGTTGTGCTTGAGAAACATCATTTTTTCTGCCTTTTCTGCTGAGAGTCTTTTTCTTTTCATCACATATTAGCCCAGCATTGGTTAAATACTTTCCGCTCTCTCACTTGGAACATAAGTTGAAGGACAGGCCAAGTATTTCCTTGCAAGTTACTCAAGCGTGGGTAAACATTTTGCTTAACCTTCCACCAACTGATAGGATCATCATTGTATCTATCACGTTTTCTTGGTGAGTTTTCAAATCAAATGTTGCATAACTCCTTTTGGTAAATGGCTTGTGTTTTTCTTACATCATACTCAGGACCTGTAGAAATTGGTTGCAGTACTTCTTGTATGTTATTTCACTCGTTGAAGTCAAAACCCCCCGTAAAGATTTTCGTTTTTTCGCTCTTAATGGGTGGCGAATTAATAGACTGTTCGGATTGAAGTTTTTCAAAACTGCAACACAAAAATGACTGATTTAACTTAACTTGTTCTTAGAATATGCTACAAAAAAAATCTTGCCTTTGATAACGGGGATCTAAGTAAGTTGCAATAGTATGAAGGCGCATTAATTTCCACAGAACCAAAGCGTTTTCTAGCTCTCTTTCTAGTTTTAATTACATCTTTCATTCTTTAAACCGTCCATCCTTTTCATTTGAAGATGGTTCAAAAAGCTTCCTTAAGCGTTGAGAAATTATTGGAATTACATGGGAGACAGAAGCTGTAAGGGCGCTGATTTTTTTGGTAACTTCTTCAAATGGTTTCAATAGCTTTAATGCAGTGTGATTATGTTATTATTTACATTAGTAAGAATTTTAAGCCTTTGGAATACGAATGGCGTACCAAAGCAAGAAAGGTTCTTTGATCAATAACCACCTTTCCATCATATAAGTGTGCTATTCCAGAACGAGTGCGAACGTCCTTTGATACAGTCAACGCGATACGGAATATCAAAGCCGTTTTTTGAATTTCCTCAACTCATTTTCTTTCATTTTCAGATTCATCTTAAGTAATTTTTTTTTTTCATAAAATTCTTTCATTCAAATTTCGACAATAGAAATCCGCGCAACATCCGCAGGCAAAGCGCGGATGCAGATGCGGATCTTTAATAATGCGCTGATTCGGATGTTGCCTGCATTACTAATGTGTAATGTGCCCTGTAGCCCAATCGGCAAAACCCTACGTTTACTTTCCCCATACTCCGGGATCGAATCATGATAATATATATATATATATAGTATATATAGTATATATATATATATATTATATATATATATGTATAATATAATATATATATATATATATATATATATATAATATATATATATATATATATATATATATATAATAAAAATGGAAGAAGGGGACAAGAGATATTAAATTGGGCTCCATTAAATCCGGAGCGGTCCAAATGAACAAATCACGTAAAATGTTGTCGAAAGAACTTAAAATAATTAAGGAAGAGGTCTATTGGCCTGCAATGCGACAAGTAGATGCTATTAACTGGATTATATAATTATATATATATATATATATATAATTATATATATATTATATATATATATATATATATATATATATATATATATATATATATATATATATATATATATATATATATATAGCAATCGCTTATCAAACGGGAGTACGGGATCGAAATAGGTCGGGAGAGGTAGATTATGAACTATTCTCTCTTTAGCTCAGCTTTGTGTTACTCAGACGTAAATGAGTATAATAGCGATGTGCTTTGTTACCAGTGGAATAAATATCCGTCATCTGCTATAGGACTGACCAGTCGGTGTTATCTGTTGTAGACCCTTGAAAACCCAGGGACCTTTCTTTAAGGATCCCAATAGCAGGATGTAAATTACTAACTTTACGCCCATTCTTATGCCAATAATTGCCAAAGACATTATTCTTTTAAATCTGTGAATCGCAACACCCAATTGCAAATATCTGATGCTAAGAGAATGGCTTTGGAGCAACTGACTTCTGAGGTGTTTCGTATTTCTAATTCGTACAGAGATAAAAATGGTTCTTTTAAATGCCTCAAAAACAATTCTTCTATTTATCATCTCAGCATATTCTTCCACACAACTACAGCATATTCAGAAACACACAACTCGCATCATTGCCTGTTTTTAATATTCTTGGTGTTTCCTCTCCTCTTGAAAGGATCATATTGTTTCTTTCAGTAAATTCTTCACACCATCCCAACAATTTGCTTTATACGGAGGCATTTTCGATCATATACTGTGTCTACATTGCATATGTGGGGTAGTTTCACTCATACAGCTCTCTTTGAAAAGGCTTTTCGGATCATTATCGACTCCCTTGTTCTCTCTAACACTCTTTACTCTCTTTCTAGCAATCAAACTGTTTCATTACTCGACTTAAATTACCACCATCACAGCGGATTCTGTTCTTCTGAAATATTTATTCGCATTTCTCCTCCATTGAGGAGAACTCGGGCTACGTATTTTTAGCACAGCCTAATCATTTCTCTTTTAAACTCTCTGCCCCCCATACTTAGCCGCTAAGGTCATTCTCGCATCAACTTCACTCGTAAAGTCCGGATCACTATTTCTCTTTTAAATTATAATCTATATTCTATTAATTTTAAACATGCAAAAGAAAAACGTTCCAAAATGTATCGATTTGTTGAATGAGTGGAGCACCACATATTTTTGAAAACACCATCCTTTTCGCACATTACGGTCCTGCCACATTGATTTCCATATTCTTAAAATGAAAAGTTGTTTATTAATAAATTATTTTTTACTTTTGATTTTTTATCTATATCATATTAAAAATAAACAGCCCGAAAACCGTAACGGTTTTCACTACAATTTTGTCATCATGAGTTTTTTCGGCTTGGTTTCCTCGGGCGAGCGAAGCGAGCCCTCTGCGCGTGCGTAGCACGTGCTCAGGGACAAGTCTTGCTCCGTTAGGAGCAAGCCAAAGGCTTGTTTATATTAATTTATTACAATTTTAATTATATAACATGGTAAGTCTTTCATTAGTTAGTCGAAAAAATTTAAGTTCGATTTTCCTATCATATATTTATCGTCTCTGGTACAATTTATTATTATTATTTTATTATTATTATTATTATTATTATTATTATATTATTATTATTATTATTATTATTATTATATTATTATTATTATTATTATTATTATTATTATTATTATTATTATTATTATTATTATTACCGTCTCCCACATAACTTTGGGGTGGTGTCACTTGAAAAGCGGGAATGCTGTTAACTCATTTGCATTGTTCCTAGTTGTTCAGTTAATTGCAACCCTTAAAGGAACTTTCCATGTACTACTCTTCTTCAAGTGATCTTATCATGTGCTGATCTATTTCCTTCATCCAATTTAATCCCTTTTGCTATTAATAGCCTCTTTACTCCATCAGCCCACCTCCATTTGGGTTTACCCATTCTCCTATTGCCTATACCAATTCGGACATAAAAACCTTCTTGAGCCAATACATCAGCATTCTTTTTAAGCACTTGCCCATGCCATCTTAGTACCCCTTGATTTGTTCTCTTTCCATCAGACATTTCTTCTATCGGTACATTCCCTAATCATTACATTTCTAATTCCATCTCTTCTCTTTACTCCACAAATATCTCGTAACCCTTTTATTTCCAAAGCCTGAACTTGTTTTTTCATTTTAGGGTTTAATGCCCACGTCTGACATCCATACAGAACAGTTGGAATAAATATACACTCAAGCTATTTCATTTTAACCTTGCCGGATAAATTTCCCTTTTTCCATATTTCTCTAAGGCTTCTTAATACTCTTTCACCCTCAGCAACCCTATGGTCAATCTTTCCATTCATGCCTCTGAAAGCCCCAATATCCATTCCTAAGCACTTAAAGACTGTAGTTTCTGTTAGACTTTCCCCATTCACTTTTATGATATCCAACCCAGTTTAAGAATTGTCTCCTTTGGGTTTTGTACTAATTTTCATCACTTTACTTTTAGCAGGATTAATTTTTAATCCTTTTCCTCTGCATACTCGTACAAACTTAAGCACCAAATAAAACGGTTTTATCCTCAATCATCAACAAACACGGTATCGTCAGCAAAAAGTAAAAGGCTTATCTCCCAATAACCCTCAAGCAGATTCATATCATCTCATTCACAATTCTATCTATATCCCTAACTACATTATCTATAAAATTTTAAGTAGCGACGGAGACATAACACAACCTTGTCTCAGCCACCCACCCCTACTTTAAATCACTCCCCTTTCCTCCTGTTAATCTTAGCAAATGCTCTACTGTTCCTATAAAATGCTTTAATTGCCTTTAATAACAAAACGTTTATTCCATAACTTTCTAATGTTCTCCACAACGTCCCTTCTTGCACTCTAACATATGCCTTTTCAAAATCAGAAAAACATGTACAAATGTCCTTCTTCCTTTCTGAGAATTTCTCTGCCAGCATTTTTAAGGTAAACACCTGATCCACACATCCTCGACCATCCCTAGAACCACATTGTTCCTCTCTAATCTGTTTATCTGAAATACTTTTAACTTTTTCTATTAACATTCGTCCATATACTTTATTTACAACACTCAATAAGCGTATTCATCTATAATTAGGACACACTTTTTTTTGTCCCCTTTACCCTTATAAATTGGTACAAGACAGGAACCTTGCCAATCTTGTGATACGTCGCACTTTCCCAGAAAGCATTAAATAAACTTCGTCACTCCACGACACATTACCCCCTTTTCTTAACATTTCTTCTTGTATGCAATCCAAACCCGAGGATATTTCTCCTTTAGCTTTCTTCAAAGCATTTACGATTTCATTTTTTGAAATATGTCCCACATTTTTACACCTAACATTCTCTACTATTCTAACTTGTCTTCTTTCCTCGTCTTCATCTACCTTCCCAGCAATTAAGTAACTCCTTGAAATGTTCTCTCCATCTTTCTTCAACTTCCGTATCATTCTGAACCACTTTCACATCCAGAGTCTTTAAACTATTTCTAACCATTTTTACTTCTCATTTCGAGCTCTTTTTATCTCCTAAAATATTTTATTTCTTCCCCCGATAGTTTTCAACAATAATGAGACAATTTCATTTAAAATCTGAAAGATTCTTACCTATATAAAGTCACTATTTTCCTTAATATATGTTCAAAATATCTTCAGTTTTCTTTTTATAGAATTAAGTTAAAATTTATTTAAATAATATATATATATATATATATATATATATATATATATATATATATATATATATATATATATATATATATATATATAAATATAATAACAATATAAATATACCATATCTTATCTTCTTATATATATATTAATAATGTAATTTAATATATAATATAATAATAATAATATGTAATAATAATATATAATAATAATATAATAATAATAATATAATACACTAATAATATATGTATATATATATATCATGTAATATGTATATGTATATATGTAAATATAAAATAATATAATAATAATTATATAGTAATATGTAACCAATAATAATAAATAAAAATAATAATAATAATATATGGAAATTTAACAATATTTGTCTCTGGTTGAGGGTGGATAAGAGATGAGGATGTGATCTGATTGTATGCTCTAATGTATGTAATAATAATAATATATATCTAATAATAATAATATCATCATAAGTAATAATGAAAATAAAAATATACTATATATATATATATTATATATATATATATATATATAGGATCATGTCTGTTATCTGCCTCCACCTCCATATACATATCGATTGCATGGATCCGAACACATTTCATAAAAGTCAAATTAAAAACTCTAATTAAATTTTTTAAAAAATTAATAAAAAAGTTAAAAAAAATGATATTTTTGGGAGCTTCACACCTAAGCTAACAAAAATTACTAAGCTATGACTTTATTTCAGTTTAAATTTGATTTATGTACCTAAAGTTTGTAAAGCATAATTATGAATGTAGACGCCATGACACTTTTTTTATTATTATTTAACGAATACCATAGAGTGGTATACACGATGCCATGAATGCATTGCAGACCACGCACGGACTACCGTGCGCTCCCGGCAATACCGTTGCCTAAAATTAATATTAATTCTGCTTTTTTCTGTGTTTTATTTTACAAAAAAAAGTAAAAAATAAAATTTCTCAAAATAATTAGTTCATTACTTTAACTTTCGTCGTCTGACAAACGTTCTAGACTTTAACCTTTATTTTTATATTTATAATTTATTTCACTTTGCATTGTTTAAAAAAAAAAAAACATGCTTCTGGCACCTGGGCTCTCTTGTACACTTTGTTCGAAAACGTAAGTTATGAAAATAAAAATTGACTTAAGCTTAACTGGAAGCAGATAATGACATATATATATATATATATATATATATATATATATATATATATATATATATATATATATATATATATATATATATATATATATATATATATATATATATATATATATATATATATATGGTTTTATTTTACACAGAGGGACACATTTGTTCTTAAACTTGATGCTGCCAGATTAGTCCTTTTTATTATATTTAGGGTACAGATTCGGACAGTTAAGTATTTTATTAAAAAAGTTTTAAACTAGTTATGATTTCAACTTTGTTCAAGATGGACTGTTTGATTTTGAATCTGTAATATCTGATAAGATCACTTTGCCTGCTTTTTAATGTACTAAAAGTTAATTTTAGAGTCTCAAAAGAAATGTATTTGTGATACAGAATGTACTATACATAGTAGTAAGTTTAATTTTTATTTCCCTTGTCCTAAAATTTATTATTTTACATTAAACACCCCTGTTTGTAATGTGGCAAAATTGTTAAGTATTAGTTCTAACACAGCTGAGGATTGGTACAATTTTTGTCGTCAAGTCTGCATTGAAGAAATTATAAATAATAGCGAAAATGTTGGTGGTGACGGATATTTAGTTATATTTATTAAACAATTTACGGCTTTCATGGAAAAATTATTTTTAAGGGGCTCGAGCTGACAGGGGAGGGGACGAGAAGGTCCCCCGTCGTCCACCGGGAGGGTGAGAGACCCCGACTCCTGCCCTCTCTGCGGTCTAGGTTTTGGGTATTCGTTAGTTTAAAACTAACTAGCAATTTATTGTACAATATATACTTCCATTCAAGATAGACTGAGGCATTCCATTTTTTCCCAAGGTTGCAAAATCTGTAAAATTTCTCTTGACATTCTCCTTTCTGCTAAAGAAAATATTTTTTATAAAAAAACTTAAAAAATGGTATATATATATATATATATATATATATATATATATATATATATATATATATATATATATATATATATATATATATATATATATATATATATATTTTTATAAATGCGTATTTAAGATAAATTTTTATTCGTTCAGGCATGTTGCTAGAAAACTATAACATCTACAGGAAAATAATAACATTTTTGATTTCAGCAACAATTTCATCGATGAAACTTAAAAATTATTTAATCTAATATTTATTAATAACACCTTAAATATTAGTATAATCTTAGATCTGTGCAAGCGTTCGGTGTGATTGACCTTGATTCCCTGCATTACTTCACGAGAGCAAGAAGTTACCAAATAGTATTTTAATTTTACGCTTTGGAGAAAATGTTATTTTTCTTTTATATCCTTTTTAAGGTGTTCGAGCCGACGGAGGGACGGGGGGACAGGGTCCCCGTCGTCCCCGGTAGGCCGAAAAACCCAGACTCTGTCCATCTTTAACTTTTACCCGTGGTATTCTTTAGTTAAAATAAAAAAAATTCAACATTTGGCACCTTTGCGCGCTCCCTCGGAGTACACGAGCTACTCCGTATTCTCAAAAAACCGTAACTTTTCCAACATTTTTAACAGTTTTAAATTTTTAAAAAGCGTTATTTTTTTTTTATTTTTTTTTATTTCATGGGTAAAAATGTCTCCTGATTAATAAAATGATATTTATTTTCTTGTGGCTGTTATAGTTTTTAGTTGCATGCCTGTCCTCTTCAAAAGGGATCTTATTTATATATATATATATATATATATATATATATATATATATATATATATATATATATATATATATTATATATATACAATATATATATATATATATATATATATATATAATATTTTATAAGTTTACCGTAAAAATATATATTTTCTTTGGCATAAAAGGACAGTCCCAAGGTAAATTTTTACGATTTGGCAACCAACGGAAAAATTGAATGTGTCAATCTAGAATAATGGGCATATATATATATATATATATATATATATATATATATATATATATATATATATATATATATATATATATATATATATAATAATATATATATATATAATTGTATAACTCTTTGTAACTTTTTAACCTTATATATATATATTAGCAATACTTAGAATGTAAATTAATATCATGTTTACTGTCAACATTATACTTCTCCCACGCAAGTTACACAAATACACACACGTACCTAAACACACAAGCAAGCACACATACACACACACACATACAAACACTAGCAAATAGTAACATACATTCTCTTATTATATTAATGAATAAATACATAAAATTTTGCTATTTGTACGGTATTCATTTATCTCAAATGTTGTGTATTTAGGTGAAGATGTATTTTACAATTTGCTAAATTATTTTACGAGCTAATAAGACTTTCTGTCACACGTATTATAAAGTACACGACAATTCTTATTAGCTAATTTGGTTTAATTTCAAATTTATCCTAATTTTGTTTATTTAAGTTACTCGGTTTTTTTTTTAATAGACTATTTGATTTATTTTTGGAAAAAACTGGTTTGATAAAGTTTTAGTATATTTTTATTATTTTTATTTATATTTTATTTTTAATTTATTTTTTAAATTTTTTTTATTATTTATTTTAATTATTTTTATTTTATTTAGTATATTTTTAAAATTTGATTAGTATGCAGGTTGAGAAAAAACCGGTTCGATATTTTACTATATTTTTATTATTTTTATTTATATTTTTTTAATTTATTTTTTTATTTTATTTATTATTTATTTTCATTATTTTTATTTTATTTTTAGTATATTTTTTAACATTTGCTTTGTATGCAGGTTGAGAAAAACCGGTTCGATAAAGTTTTAGTATATATTTTTATTATTTTTATTTTATTTTTATTTTGTTATTATTCTTTTTTTTTTTTTTTATTATATATTTTAATTATTATTATTTTATTTAGTATATATTTTAGCATATTTGATTTGTATGAAATTTTGGAAAAAAAACTGGTCTGATAAAGTTTTAGCATATTCTCCCATTATTTTTATTTTTTATTTTTATTTTTCATTTTTATTAAATTTATTTTTATATTATTTATTAATTATTTATTATTAATAATTGTTATTTTATTTATTACAGTTTTTAGCATATTGTAGCATATTTTTAATTTTGAATTTGCAAGTAAATTATTGAACTATAAACCTATCCTAAATATACATACACAAATGTATGTCTTTTAATTTTCTTATGTGTAATTATTAACCTATGACCTATCTAAATATGAATACACAAATATACACCTCTTTAAATTTGGCTTTTGTATGTAACTATTATTAACGTATAAATCTATACTAAATATGAATGCACAAATATACATGTCTTTCAATTTGGATTTTGCTTATTATTAATAATAATAAATATGTATACACAAATGAATAACTCTTTCAATTTTGATTATATATGTAATTATTATCCAATCCCTTATATATATATATATATATATATATATATATATATATATATATATATATATAGGCTATATATATATATATATATATATATATATATATATTCTTTCTTGAGTTCATGTACAGGACCCACCGCGGCCACACAGAAGCGGCCACACTGAGTTGAATAATAAGCTCCTTGGGTGGGTCCTCACGGGATAATACATATAAATATATATATATATATATATATATATATATATATATATATATATATATATATATATATATATATATATATACTTTTATTTTTTCTATATATATATATATTTTATATATACTATATTTATTTATATACATATATATATATATATATATATATATATATATATATATATATATATATGCTATATATATATATATATATATATATATATATATATATATATATATATATATATATATATACTTATGTATTTATATATATATATATATATATATATATATATATATATATATATATATATATATATATATATATATATATATATATATATATATATATATATATATATATATATATATATATATATATATATATATATATATCTCAAGATTTTCCTACTCTAAAATTATACTTTGAAAGGAAACGAGAACAAAATAGGAAATTATAAAAATCATTCACAAAAAAATAAATAAATAAATAAATAAATAAATAAATAAATAAATAAATAAATAAATAAATAAATAACATTGGAAGTTTAGTCAAATTGATCGATTAATTTACCTCGGGATTTTTTCAGAGCCATTCGGTTTTAACCGGTTTTAGTGCCAATCATTTTGACCACAGTGACAATTATACAGGATCTGACGTTGTTAATATTTTTGTTGTTGATATTTTTGTTGTTGTTATTGTTGTTGCTGCTGTGTTTGCTTTTTGTTTTTGTTTTTATATTTCTTACTTCTACCTTTTGTATGCTTGAACTTCTTTTTTAATGTTTGCGATGATCTATTATTATTATTATTATTATTATTATTATTATTATTATTATTATTATTATTATTATTATTATTATTATTATTATTATTATTATTATTATTATTATTAGTAGTAGTAGTAGTAGTAGTAGTAGTAGTAGTAGTAGTAGTAGTAGTAGTAGTAGTAGTAGTAGTAGTAGTAGTAGTAGTATAAAGAAAGCAATGTTAGAAATGGTTGTTGTAAAGTATTAGATAATATAAAAAATAACCACCTTAGATGTCAGTATAGCACCCTCAGATGTTTCCTTTTAAAGAATAGCAATCCCAAAGCCTTTGGTTTGGATATTCTTCACCTGCTCCAACTTGTTTGAATATTTTTCAAATTTGGGAAAGAAAGACGATATTTAAGTTCAAAGTATTTCACCTGTCGACCATTTTTCCCTATCGATGATTTGGCTCTAGGTTTGATTTCAACTCATTTGAATTAAACTATTAAAAAATCGAGGAACATAAGTACTCTCTCTACCTTATGAAGTAAGAATATAAATTTGAAGTTCAATATAAATATATATATATATATATATATATATATATATATATATATATATATATATATATATATATATATATATATATATATATATATATATATATATATATATAGATATATATGTCTGTATCGTGGGCTCAGAAGTTTCAGCGATAATATTTATAATCTTTATTTTCAGTTATAAATAAAAGAAATTACACTTTTCTGCATAGGAATGGCTTATATAATGAAAATATAGATATATATATATATATATATATATATATATATATATATATATATATATATATATATATATACTAATAACTTTATATATGTATATATATATATATATATATATATATATATATATATATATATATATATATATATATATATATATGCTATATATAACTACATATATATATATATATATATATATATATGTATAAATAAATTATACAAAAAAATATATCTATATATATATATATATATATATATATATATATATATATATATATATATATATATATATATATATATATATATATATATATATCATTGTATAAAACAATTATTATATGTCTCATTGTAATATATATAGTTATTCCTCTCTCGAGTTTTGTCCTGAGAATAGGACAGAAGTGGTGAATGAGCAATGGCGCTGGAGCAGGAATCATGAACCGAAAGATTTTTGAGTGGAGCCGGACTGGAGTCTGAACATCAATTTTTGCGAAATCGGAGCCAAAAAAAAATTTTTTTGGGGTGGGTGGGGTGGATCGGCAGCATCAAAAACATTATTTTCCTTGCCTGGTTAGAAGCCGAGTCATTTGGCTAAAAGCAAAAAAAAAAAAAAAAAAAAAAAAAAAAAACCCGGTTCCGTAGCCGTGTATCGGAGCATGAGTAAAAGCGTATCATGTATTTATTTAGTACGCTCTTCTAGTCTTTAAGTGGAGACACGACATTCCCTTTTCCTTCACCGCACCAGAGTGAACGCACCACAAAGCTTACATCGTTACTCTTGAAATTGTGCCTCATCACCGCATCTCACTAAATGAGCTCCCCACGCACCGCACCGCACCGCACCGCACCTCACCGCACCGCACCGCACCCGGTGCGTCGACCAACTTTCCTGGATCGAACACTCGAGATCTGAATGCAATAGCCCACATAATATGTTGCCATTGCATTCATTTCAGGATCCTATGGTTGTTATATTTGCGACAATCTTAATAGTTTTTTTCCTTTTATATCCTTTTTAGGGGGTTCAAATTAATTAAACAGATTATTTTATTTATATTTAAAAAGGAAAAGACACTTAGTCTGATCTCAGACATAATTGAATTAACATGTAATACAATAAAGAATGAATTGAAATCAAGACTATAAATTACTCTCCAAGATTGATGGCAATGTCAGAGACCGAAATTTAGTTTTTAAAGTAAAGTAGAAATATT
>JABUQX010007735.1:0-10000 GCA_015478945.1 Trachelipus rathkii | reverse complement strand
ACCTGCATTAAAATATTTTATGAATAGCTATTTGAAGATATGATCCAAAAAGTGGGTTTATGGGAAACAATTATCTTCAAACAATAGAAATAAGGTGGGGACATTTTTGAGAAGTCAGAGACCCTATCAGTTATGTGAGTTTAATTAAATGATAGAAAAATCTATTTTGAAGCTAAAATTAAGTTAAAAAATTTAATACCACATGATATTCATGACCTAACCTAACCTAACCTAACCTAACCTAACCTAATAAAAACAAATTATATCAAAAGAATTTAACAAATACTTAAGATAATAATGTAAGATATCTAAAGAGTTTCCACTCACGTGAAAATACATAAAAGGAGGCAGAAAAAATACGAAATGAGAAAATGCAACCAAAATTATTCCTAATTCAGATTGGTGACCTTCATCATTCATGTAAGAGTAGTTGTGTGTACAAAAGCAGAAAATATGATAGTCAGCAAAAAGATGAAAGGGATTTCACAGCAAAGAAATTTGAAGAAAGAATGAAATTCTACAGTGAATGACTCTTTACAAGGGTATGTTTATAAACTTTATATATATATATATATATGATATATAGAGAAAGAGTATATATATATATATATATAGTGAGAGTATATATATATATATATATATATATATATATATATATATGGAGAGAGTATATATAGTGAGAGAGAGTAGAAAGAGAGAGAGAGTATATATAGTATATTGTATATGATGAAAGGAGTAATAGGCTTAATGGTGCAATGAAAAATAATGGAAAGGAAGGAAACACAGAAGACAGTGGTGGGGGTGGAGGTATTTGACGGTTCAAAGTTTGTTCCGTAGGGGTGTAGGGGATATTTCGGGAGCAGTATTTGAAGTATGGCGTTATTTGGATGTGCGGAAATCATCGTTCTAAGAGTTAATTGTTTGTGATGTGAATGTGAATATGTTTAATAAAGGGAGTATCTGTGGTGGGGGGAAAGCATGTTGTATATGTTAGAATAGAATAATTCTGGTGTGATTTTTTTCCTTCTAGGTTTGGAATGTTGTGTTTGATGCAGGGGAGTGTTTTACTGTAAAATTGACAGCCTGTTATTATCCTGAGAACTTTATTTTGCACGGTTTCTAATTTCTGAATATTGGATTGTGATATTGTGGGTGCCCAGGCAGGTGATGCTTAATTTAGGAAGGAGCGGATGTATTGTCTATATGGTATTGAGAGAGTTTCTTTATGTTGGCTAAAATTTGTTCCGGTTAGTATTTTCAGTGCATTTAAATTATGTGTGGCTCTTGGAGTGATAATGTTGATGTGAGAGTGAATGTCATGTGAATGTCAAAGGTTGAACCTTGGGTGGTGGGGTGGTGGATTGTTTGACGAGAGGGAATCAATTATGTGATAGGAATATTGCTGGGCGGTTGCTAGATTCTCTTCTGTCTGGGATGAGAAAGGTAATAGTGAATTTTTTGGGTGATGCAGTCATTCTGTTTGTTGTTACCCATTTTTGCATTTGATTTATATATCGTTTCAATTTTCTGCAAGGTATGTTTATAGGACTATGAGCTGTGATTGTTAGATAATAATCAGGACAACTATCAATTTTTACGGATTGGGAAGTGGTGTGAGGGGAGTCATGCATGAAAAGGATAGACAGTAGGTGAAAGAATGGCTCCATGAGGGACCCCATTAAATAATTTGTTTGAACGGGAGGAGTCGTGTCCTTGGATAACTCTAGCTGTACGATCGAATAAGATATTTACTATTATTTTTTTTGTCTTTGATGGTTATGTTTGTGATTAAGACTTTGTCTATTAAGAGATGGTGGGGGACTGTTTCGAATACCTCGTTGATGTATACTGCTACAAGGAAAGTACGTCGAGGAGGGGGAGCTTAGTTGAAATCCATAATAATGTGTTGGATCAAATCAGTTAGGAGTGTGGTGGTAGAGTGCTTTTGTCGAAAATCATGTTGTGAGTCTGATAAAGTGATAAGGGGGGAATTTCTAAGGGGGATTATTTTTTCAAATTCTTTGGACGTTGTGGAAAATAATGATATAGGTCTGTACGAAGCTGGATTATTAGGTGGTTTTCTTGGCATTGACATTGGTATTATATGATGTGCATGCTTCCAAAAAGGTGGTATAGTCTTTGTTTTGCCATGCTGTGAAAGTATTCGTACCCAGCTAGGTGTTTGAGGGTGAATATTGGATATGTATGGTCGGGTCCTACTGCATTTGAGTTTTTAAGGTTTTTAATAACGTTGAATACTTCTAGGGGTTTTCAATTTTGTTAACAATTTTATTATTTGTCTGTTAGTGGGGTTTGTGGGTTTTTGAATAATTTTTGTATAGTGGGACATAAGAATTGCTTTTTTTTGACTGGAAATTCTTTTTCTGAGTTAAGTTGATTAAATTATTTATTTTATTATTGAGGTGTTTAATTTCTGGTGAAAAGGTGGGGTTGAATTTCTGGTGAAAAGGTGGGGTTGAATTTCTGGTGAAAAGGTGGGGTTGAATTTCTGGTGAAAAGGTGGGGTTGAATTTCTGGTGAAAAGGTGGGGTTGAATTTCTGGTGAAAAGGTGGGGTTGAATTTCTGGTAAAAAGGTGGGGTTGAATTTCTGGTGAAAAGGTGGGGTTGAATTTCTGGTGAAAAGGTGGGGTTGAATTTCTGGTGAAAAGGTGGGGTTGAATTTCTGGTAAAAAGGTGGGGTTGAATTTCTGGTGAAAAGGTAAGGTTGAATTTCTGGTGAAAAGGTGGGGTTGAATTTCTGGTAAAAAGGTGGGGTTGAATTTCTGGTGAAAAGGTGGGGTTGAATTTCTGGTGAAAAGGTGGGGTTGAATTTCTGGTGAAAAGGTGGGGTTGAATTTCTGGTGAAAAGGTGGGGTTGAATTTCTGGTGAAAAGGTGGGGTTGAATTTCTGGTAAAAAGGTGGGGTTGAATTTCTGGTGAAAAGGTGGGGTTGAATTTCTGGTGAAAAGGTGGGGTTGAATTTCTGGTGAAAAGGTGGGGTTGAATTTCTGGTGAAAAGGTGGGGTTGAATTTCTGGTGAAAAGGTGGGGTTGAATTTCTGGTGAAAAGGTGGGGTTGAATTTCTGGTGAAAAGGTGGGGTTGAATTTCTGGTGAAAAGGTGGGGTTGAATTTCTGGTGAAAAGGTGGGGTTGAATTTCTGGTGAAAAGGTGGGGTTGAATTTCTGGTGAAAAGGTGGGGTTGAATTTCTGGTGAAAAGGTGGGGTTGAATTTCTGGTGAAAAGGTGGGGTTGAATTTCTGGTAAAAAGGTGGGGTTGAATTTCTGGTGAAAAGGTGGGGTTGAATTTCTGGTGAAAAGGTGGGGTTGAATTTCTGGTGAAAAGGTGGGGTTGAATTTCTGGTGAAAAGGTGGGGTTGAATTTCTGGTGAAAAGGTGGGGTTGAATTTCTGGTGAAAAGGTGGGGTTGAATTTCTGGTGAAAAGGTGGGGTTGAATTTCTGGTGAAAAGTTCTGGTGAAAAGGTGGGGTTGAATTTCTGGTGAAAAGGTGGGGTTGAATTTCTGGTGAAAAGGTGGGGTTGAATTTCTGGTGAAAAGGTGGGGTTGAATTTCTGGTGAAAAGGTGGGGTTGAATTTCTGGTGAAAAGGTGGGGTTGAATTTCTGGTAAAAAGGTGGGGTTGAATTTCTGGTGAAAAGGTGGGGTTGAATTTCTGGTGAAAAGGTGGGGTTGAATTTCTGGTGAAAAGGTGGGGTTGAATTTCTGGTGAAAAGGTGGGGTTGAATTTCTGGTGAAAAGGTGGGGTTGAATTTCTGGTGAAAAGGTGGGGTTGAATTTCTGGTGAAAAGGTGGGGTTGAATTTCTGGTGAAAAGGTGGGGTTGAATTTCTGGTGAAAAGGTGGGGTTGAATTTCTGGTGAAAAGGTGGGGTTGAATTTCTGGTGAAAAGGTGGGGTTGAATTTCTGGTGAAAAGGTGGGGTTGAATTTCTGGTGAAAAGGTGGGGTTGAATTTCTGGTAAAAAGGTGGGGTTGAATTTCTGGTGAAAAGGTGGGGTTGAATTTCTGGTGAAAAGGTGGGGTTGAATTTCTGGTGAAAAGGTGGGGTTGAATTTCTGGTGAAAAGGTGGGGTTGAATTTCTGGTGAAAAGGTGGGGTTGAATTTCTGGTGAAAAGGTGGGGTTGAATTTCTGGTGAAAAGGTGGGGTTGAATTTCTGGTGAAAAGGTGGGGTTGAATTTCTGGTGAAAAGGTGGGGTTGAATTTCTGGTAAAAAGGTGGGGTTGAATTTCTGGTGAAAAGGTGGGGTTGAATTTCTGGTGAATACCGTTGATATTTAGCTGGGGTAAGGGGTTGATTGAATTATAGTGATAGGATTATGCGTTTCTGTGTGATAGTCGCATAAGTGGCAGGACCATGTTGGAGAATATTGATTAGGGGTTTGAAATTTAGTGCATTTGAAGTGATACCAGGATTGGCAGGTGTTGCAAAAAAATTGAGGTTTGTCTAGGAGTGCATGGGATTTAATTTTATCTCCGGCTAATAGGAAGAGTTGAGGCGTGTACACCGGACTTGCGCACCCCAAGCTCAAAAAGTTATAAAGCTAGTGTAAACAGATATCTCTGAGAGCAGACGATGCTGGGATGACGATTCCGAGGATCACAAGTCCCGCAGGAGGTGAGGAGAGGCGTGGCCATTTGAAGATCTGTCGATTGATGCCCTTGCTGGTCCAGCATGTAGCATGCCTCACACGTGTGTGGTGGTTCCATTGGTTGAGATGGTGGAGTCTGAAGCTTTTCGTCTTTTCAACTCTTTCCTTCACTAGCTCTCTATTTCTAGTCTTTTTCTAGCCATCGACTTGCTGCGTCACTCTCTTTATATAATCGCCATGAAACGAACTCTGCTCTTTTGAGCACTCCATTTTTGTATCTCCTCTTCTGAGGAGTACTTATTCTGCATATTTTCCACACAACTTCATCCTATCTCTATCCAACTTTCTCACCTCAGACTAACCGCTATGCTCATCCTCACATGTTACTCCACTGGTAAAATCTGGAAAACACGACCTTTATCTATATTCCCAACTTCTTTTGACTTGTAAAGCCTTTTGTCGGAACATGTCGCTCTTTAAATTTGCTATTCTTCATTTTAACAAATTCTGAAGAAATTCACAATCTTCTGCCTTTTACATATATATATATATATATATATATATATATATATATATATATATATATATATATATATATATATATATATATATATATATATATAGCAGAAAGACATACAAAAATTTGCATACATAGGAGAGAGAGAGGAGAGAGGAGGAGAGAGGAGAGAGAGAGAGAGAGAGAGAGAGAGAGAGAGAGAGAGAGAGAGAGAGAGAGAGAGAGGAGGAGAGGAGGGAAGGAAAGGAAGGAAGGAAGGCAAGATGAAGGTGGATGGATGGAATAAAGTAATGTCCTTACTAGTAACAGCTCCTTTACTTACTAAGCCATCTTGATTCTATTTCCCTTTCTTGAAAACTCATTTCCTCAGATATAACTCTTATTACCTATTACCTCAGCTATAAAAACCTAGCCAGTTTCGCATCATTCATTCTAAACAGGTGTCCATACCATCTCAGTATTCCTTTATTCGGCCTTCTATCTCTATTAGCCTTGTCTCCTAGTAGCATACATATATCTCTTTATTCCTCGCATTTCAGATCCTGTCAGTTCTCTTAACTCCAGTTAGTTTCTTTAAGCATTTTTATATCCAAAACGTCAATTCTTCTTTTTCAACTTTGAATTTAATGCCAAATTTTCATATCCATACAAAACAGTTTGAACACACACACACACACACACACACACACACACACACACACACATATATATATATATATATATATATATATATATATATATATATATATATATATATATATATATATATATATATATATATATATATATATATATATATATATATATATATATATATATATATATATATATATTGAGGTGTGTGTGTATGTGCGTTTGTTATTTGCCACCTCTCATGTAAAATCAGAAAATTTCAAAACTGAACACAATTAATATTGCAAAGATTTTTTATTTGCCTAATGCATATATCCTACTAACAAATGAGTGCATGCAGTATATTAAATACTGTTAAAGATTTTGCAGAATTTAAAACTGAGTCATCTTTTTTAAATATTGTTTGGACAAATAGTGAAAATATGAGAGTAAAATTTTCAACGCTGAAAGTACATATTACTTCTAAGTTAAATTGCATAGCCTAATCCATGTTCTTTATATATATATATATATATATATATATATATATATATATATACTATATATATATATATATATATATATATATATATATATATATATATATATATATATATATATATATATATATATATATATATATATATATATATAGTGAGTGACATACATACATAGGTGATATTTGTTTGAGATGACAACTGAGTCATCCATATTCAAAAAACTACAATATTAGGGAAAGGACACATTGTTGGAATCCCAAGTGTATTTATTGTGGAAACTGTAAAATAAAAAAAAAAAAATAAAAAAAATTAATAATAATTATTTTCAAAACTACAATAGCTACAGCGAAAAGGAATACATTTTGGAATCCTTTGATAAAATTTTAGTTAAGAAAAATGTAAAAAAAAATAAATAAATAAATAAATAAAATAAATATTGGCTATTTTATTTTTATGATACATAATATATATATGATATACATTTGTAAAGGTATTACACGGCAATGTAGGGGTTTCGAGCCGACGGAGGGACAAGTTTTCCATACCCCGCAGGGGAGGGCGGAGGAACCCCTGCGACACCCAAAATACCAAAGAGCGGGGTTCCGGAGACCTCCCGGAGGGGGGAATTAGTCCCACCCCGGTCGTTCCCCGGGAGGCTGAGAGACCCCGACTCCAGCCATCAAGTGGTACCCTTTGGGTATTCTTTAGTAAAAGAAAAAAAAGAAAAATTTAATAGAAAGTCTATTTTAACGAGTAACCACAAAGGCTCTAAATAGGCTCTCTAATCATATTACTATAATTATTAGCAATAATATTTTATTTTTTTTATTTTTTTTTACATTTTCCATCTAAAATTTTACCAGATTCCAAAATGTATTCATTTTCGCTGTAGCTATTAGTTTTTTGGAGATATATATATATATATATTGTTATTATATATATATATATATATATATATATATATATATATATATATATATATATATATATATATATATATATATATATATATATATATATATATATATATATTTTTTTTTTTTTTTTTTTTTTTTTTTTTTACATTTTCCGCCCTAAATTTGGCCACATTCCAGTAATGTATTCCTTTTCCCTGTGGCTATTGTAGTTTTGAGATATGGGATTGATGATATTGTCGCTCTAAACCAATTCCACCTTATACATATTATTATATATATATATATATATATATATATATAGAGAGAGAAAGAGAAAGAGAGAGGAGGAGAGAGAGAGAGAATAATGGAATGGTGAATGGATGGAATATTTGACAGGAATATGTACAGGCAAGGAAAGAGGCAGAGAGAATATTACATATTATTATTATTATTATTACACATACATACAGCATACATACATACATACAGAAAAAGAAAAGAGGAGGAGGAGGAGAGAGAGGAGAGAGAGAGAGAGAGAGAGAGAGAGAGAGAGGAGAGAGAGAGAGAGTGGATAATAACTTACACAAACTCCAGAATACATTCTAAAAGACAAATAACCAATGTAATATATGTCGTCAGTTGAGTTACTTAGCAACTGACAAATCACTGCAAATGCTATATTTATTTATTCCACCTGCGTCAATCCGCGCATGGATACTTCGGATCATGACCTGAGACCATTCGTTTGAGGTTGGGGATGGTAATACAGGCTTCTACGATGCGTTGGTGTAATGTCTTCACATTTGCGATGTCAGATGCAAAACCTAGGTCCTTTAGACATTCCCATAGGAAACAATTCAATGGATTGAAAACTTATGCGGTCGTGCAGACCAAATCAAACTCTCCTCCACATCTAATGTGCGTTGTATTATTTGCAGTGTACTCTTTCATCTCGTGAGTGTATGACACAGGTTCACCCCTACCTATCCACTTGACATGATACATATCTGAGAACACATCTACAACTATGAGACTGAAATGGGCTAAAACATCATCAAATGTAAATAAACCACATTTCTGCTCTTGCTGTACAAAGAAAATTTTCTAGACTCTGATGCTGAAATGTTTGTTTCTGAACTCACCAACACCCATCATATTTACCTACGTGTTTATCTGTTTGAGGTGAAGGATTTTTATTGTGCTGGTTGTGTTTTAGCGAATTGAGAATATATTGAAGAATGTGTGTATGACTTACTACCAACTAAATTAAATTAGATGAAAGCCTCCATCTGTTTTAGTAACTGACTAACGAGTTTTTCAGCGAAAAATTAATATACAAACATATAACTCTTGTAAGCTAGGGTACGAACCCCTAAACCATAAGAGTGAAAACCACGCTTAGCTCACTCAACCATGAGAGAACTCTTGCGGATATGATTTTTTAATTTGTTATACAAAGCCCAGTATATTTTCGGGTAAATGGTTATTATTATTATTATTATTATTATTATTATTATTATTATTATTATTATTATTATTATTATTATTATTATTATTATTATTATTATTATTATTATTAATTATTATTATTAATTATTTTTAATTTTCACACACACATATCCACACACCTTCTTAATGTCAGTATTACTACACACCTTACTAAGACTCTTTTTCTTAATTCACTTTAATCACACACACATTATTACCACACATTACCACACAAAAATGTAACTGTAAGGTCTGTTAAAAAATCATAGATATGTCTTTTCAACGTCGAATCTCAACACCAAAATCCTTCCAACCTCCCTAAAGAAAATTGCCACATACACACACACACACACACACACATATTATTACATATCCCATTTCATTTGAGGAAGATGATCTATCAGAAGATCCTGACAAGAAAGCCTCCATCCCAGGTTAAGATAAGAACTGTCTTATATATATATATATATATATATATATATAAATCCATAATTTATGTTACAGAATGTTACAATTACTACAGAAGATTTCGCAATTTCCAATAGTGTAAATATTACTAGATATGAATGTATACATTACTAAGTACTCGTTCTTACAAGTGGAGGTGATTGAACTAGTGTCTCATGAGTCGATATATATATATATATATATATATATATATAGAAAGAGATATATGTATATATATATATATATATATATATGGGGAGAGGAAGTGTAAGTGAGTAGGCGTTTGTGAGGAAAGATTCAGGGTATCTATACCGGATATATCCGTTATATAGAGTAAGAATAGGAGGTGTGGTGTAGTTTTGATATGACCTGAAACAATACCACCATCCTAGAAACTTATTTTATTGAAATGTTTGATGACAAATTGGGTCAACCTTGAAGTAGCAATTGCTAACAAAAATAGCATTAATATTATTAATATTATTATTATTATTATTATTATTTTTATTGACATTATTATTATTATTATTATTATTATTATTATTATTATTATTATTATTATTATTATTATTATTATTATTATTAATAATATTACTGTTATTGTTATTATATTATTATTATTATTATTATTATTATTATTATTATTATTATTATTATTATTGTTTATTATTACTATTATTATTATTATTATTATTATTATTATTATTTTTATTATTATTATTATTATTATTATTATTATTATTATTATTATTATTATTATTATTATTATTATTATTATTATTATTATTATTATTATTATTATTATTATTATTATTAGTAGTAGTAGTAGTAGTGGTGAAGGGCGGCGCACGAGGGAACGCGAAAGGTTTCACCGACAACGCGAAAACGGTTAAACACCCAACTGAACTGGAACCAGCCAATACCTGAAAACAA
>JABUQX010007734.1:30000-32500 GCA_015478945.1 Trachelipus rathkii | reverse complement strand
CTTAGGTTACTATGTCAAACTTTCCTTAAACCTAAACACTACATAGATCCTCCTGTTGTACTCGTAAATCTTCTCTCTAATCTGCCGCAAGGTGAACATAGTGTCTGACATACTCCTACCCTTCCTGTATCCATGCTTTTCCTCTCCTAGTTGTGGCTCGATGATCTCTCTCAATCTTCTCTCCAAAGCTCTTTCATATATTTTTGCCATATGATCTATCAAGGAGATCCCCCTGTAATTTTCGCACTCTCCAGATTCTCCTTTCTGTTTAAACATTGGAATAATTATCGTTTTTCCCAAGCTCTCTGGGACCTCTTTCCTTCTCCAACACTCATTTAGAAGCTCCAAAACCTTCTCTCTCAACACCTCTTCACCCTCCTTAATCAACTCAACTGCTATTCCATCTTCTCAGGGAATTTTATCATTTTTCATTTTCTTTATGGCTTCTTCTACTTCTTCTCTGGTAATTTTATCCTCCGCATATATATATTATTATTATATATATATATATATAAATATAATATATTATAATATATATATATATATATAATATATATATAATATTTATTTAAAGTTTACATAGGCCGACACTTCCTGAAAAAAATTTGGTATTGCCAGTTTGCTATTTATTTGTTTGTTGTGCTCGAAATCGTAGACGTTGGCAACTTTTTTATAATTTAAAAAATTTGAAATCTTTAATCTACGTTGTATAAGTGTGGGAAATTGAAGGTACAATGTCTTGCTATTCCCTATCAGCCAATTTCCCTACAACTTGTGATAAGTTTTTTTCCTTGTAATATTATATGAGCTCTCATTCTCATAAGATCTCACAAGTTGGTAGTGGGAACGTCCTATAAGTCGATGCGGCTTGCAAGTTCCTATATTCCAGAAGGAGCCTTCTTATGGGGACCAACATTTCCCCCATTTCTCCCCACATTTGGCTTACAATTTTTTTTTGTTGGGTTCTTAGGCAAGTCTTTACTATTCTGAGGGCTGAAAGACCTTTCAATGGTACTTGTTGAACACTGTAGCACCAGTGCAATTAATAGACAGGTTTTTGATTTAAGGAAAAAAGGGGTCGGCTTCTTTAATGGCTTCAGTAAGTTCCAAGTCTTTCACCTTTTGTTTATCCAGCCACAAGGTATACCATAAGTCAATTTTGGTATGAATTTTGTTGATATCAAGATCTTAAAACTCTGGAAAGCATTTTACTTTCTCACGCAAACTGGCCTACAGGATCACCTAACATAAGAAACGGATGCAAATGAAAAAGATGAAATGTTGGCACGTTGTTTTCTGAAAATCTAGTCTCTAAAGAGGATGAAAGTGAGTCAAGATAAGCAACAAGTACAGAACGCTTCCAATATCAGTAGAAGTTTAGCAGGATGATTTTCTTTATGTTGTTGGGATTGTATTTTTCTAGGTGTTGCAAGTTCTACTAAGAACTCAGCAATAAAAACATTGACGGATAAGAGCAGATCAGCAATTATTTCATCAGCATGCAGTTTTGCAGTGGTCTTTGATAACTTTCAAAAGTCTTTGGACATGATCAGAGCACTGTATGTATAAGGTCAATATTTTTGGTTTGAATAATGTTAGCCACTGGTTCAACTCAACTAAAGCAAAATATTTGGCAATTACGGAAGAGGTAATAATGAAATTTGGTCTGTTGCCGAACAGTATAATAGATAAGCTGTTTTTCGTGTTTGATTTGTTTGGCTTCCTTGACATTTCTAAACCCTTTAACGAATTTTTTTTCATAATTTGTTGGAAAATAGCAAATACTACATTTTTTAGTCCAACCGGTTTCACAAGTTTAGGCAAGTTGGGAATGTATTTTTCTTAGCGTGGAGTCTCTGAAAAAGTTTTGTCTATTATTTTGGCAATAGTGTTTCGAATTTCCGAAATAATGTTTAGGTCATTAATGACCAAATTAAGTCGATGGCTTACACAGTGAAAATATAGTCCTTTTTTATATTTTCCGCAGTTCTTTTGAATCCATGTTCTTTCTTTTCCTGCCATTGCTGCACAGCCGTCGTACCCTGACCAAACGTATAAAACACGGCGCATCCAAAAACTTCGTTCTAAAAACAAATCAATCGTTTGGCGAATGGTTTTACCATCCAACTCTTCAAGAACTTTCAAACCCCAGAAATTTTCGAACAGCCATTTTTTCAAGATTGCAAAACCTTAATCCTATAGATAATTGTTCATTGCTTGACAAATCAGCAGTTTCTTCTGCCAATATTGAGTAGACACCAAATTTTTTTTTGCATCTGCGACAATCATGTTTTTTATGATAATTCCATACAAATTGATAAGTTTATATTTGAATATCGGAGACTCCAGGATGGCAATTCTTTCTGTCCTTGAATATGCTCTTTCAATTCCACATCACCACTTCTATTCGACGAAGTTTAATCAAGTCTTCAAAAATTTCCTCATGCAGGCCTATACTTTCTTAAAGGTAAGTCATGGGTTCGGCAAAAATTATGGTCTT
>JABUQX010007734.1:0-22500 GCA_015478945.1 Trachelipus rathkii | reverse complement strand
CACATTGCCCCAAACTTTAATGGAACGACAATAATGTGATAGAACCAAGATTTTGTAATAGAAGGAATAAACTGTTCATCAAAGTTCAATCTTTTTGCGAGTTTGAAATTAGTTTAGTTCACATCAAATACAACGTTAAAACTTTTATTCCAAGAGTAGTTAGCGTAAAAGATTTACACCCATTCCAACTACCTCGAAAAAAAAATTACTAGGTTACTTATGGGAGGAAAAATATAAAAGAGCAAGAATGAAAATTTGAAGCCAAAGCATAAAATTTCTTATCTTTTAGCTATTATTATTATTATTTTTTTTTTTATAATTTCCCTCCTAGGTTTCAATTTTTAAAACGAAGCAAAATTTAGTTTTAAATTGCCTAAATTTCGATATGACAAAATTCCCTTTGGCATAATGATCATGACTGTAACCTCATTTTCATCATTCAGTTATAAACTTTTATAGGGTACCAATTTACACGAATTAACTAACTACCTTTTCACTAGATTACCGGAATAAATTCAAAGCCTCATAGCTCATTCCAACTCGATTATTTTCTATCCTGGACAAGCTGAAAACCACTTGAAAGAGACAAAATTATTAATCTGCGACTCAAGGCTATATAATGAAAGATGAACGTGAATATCGGCAAAACCTTTCGTTTCACTGGAATTTAATCAACAAAGAACATAATCCAATTCAACTTGGGCCCACTTTCTGATAAAAATTGATTTTAATGGTATTAGCATAATGCTGATTTTCAGCAAGAGATTTTCCTTTTACTGAATTATTTCGGCGACTTTGGTGGCTAATATTTTTCAGCATAGGTGGTAGTGATAACTTAAAATGAAAATAATTATTATTAATTGTTGAAGAATGACGCATTTAATTGATAAAAAGAGGACCATTTCAAAGAGTGTGATATTACTTCTTATTTAAATTATAAAAGGTTCTTACCCACTTCAGGAACAAAACTTTGATCTTAGGAATGTTTTTATGGCCTTCCTTTAACGGTTATAGTGGCCATTAGAATGAATTTCAAGGTAGAAGACAGGAATTTTCAATTTTAATACATTTTTAAACCATCACTAAATATTCATATATCCTCAGCTAGTTTAATTGACCAGAGTATATCCGAGTACATATTCTTCCAACTTCAAAGTTGTTTCAACGCAATATTAAACCTTTGATCTTAAATAAAGAGGAACCTAGTAGTTTTGCAGAACCAGTACTATCAAGTAAAGGGAATTATGTCAAACATAAAATAATATATTACAAGTTTTTTGTGGCTTCAATAAGTATATTCAAAAAGTCAATTCTTACACACTAAAAAGGCACTTAAAAACACTTAAAAAATATTCTTTATTATTAAATAATGAGGAAAACCTTATAACTAAAAAATAACTATATTCGTTAAAATATATGAACATTAAAACAGTACTGCAAATATTTTTACAAAACGAGGAAAATTTTAGAAAACTCCAATGGCGTTTTCAAGCATGCCTGTTGTCGTATTGTATTTCGTCTTAATAGTTAAAGACGTTGCAAATTTCTTCTGCTTCTCGTTTCTCTAGTCGAAGTCACAGTAGAAGCTGAATCTTTGGTGGCTTTTTTTGAACCATTTGTTTTATTTTTTAAAGTAGTTGGTTTTGCTTTGGTCTTGACTAATGGGGGTGAATTGGGGGGTGAATTGGGGGGTGAATTCTCTTTAACTTCCTCTTTAAGATTCTCCAATCGTGACCCTTCTTTAACACTATTAATTTTTCTCCTACTATAAGTTTTCTTTACTTTTTCTGACGTTATTGTGCTAACGTCATTTCCAGTACTGACATTTTTAACTCTCTTGCTTCGTGTTGATGCCGTATCTGATATCATGAATTCTCTACCTGGTAATTCTAGAACTTGATTGAATGGACTTAAGGTATTACCACTTAAACTAGCATTTGAATCATTACCGAAATCAAGTTTGACACGTGTATTTACAGGTGTTTTGAAAGATGAGGAACTTACGACCTTCTTCCCTTTTTCCTTCTGTACTTTAGTTCCTGGTTTAGGAGTTTTCTTCTCCTTTTCCAAGCTTGAAGAAGACGACCAAATGTGATTTTTGTCTTTGAAAATACGGAAAGGTGTACAAACCGGAGGACGAGTTACCGAAGATACTGTAAGCATACTTTTAAAACCAGTCTTAACGCTGGATTTCAAAGGAGTTTGAAAGGATGAAAAATTTGACGTTTTTCCATCAACAGTAGTAGGTGAGTAACTCTCTGAAAAAAGAAAAAAAATATGCCATCATCTTACAAGTTAAAAAAGAAAATCATTCTCCCTACCCTAAGACTGTAATGTTACCAATTTAGTGCTATTCACATTAAAATTTCTTTCCTTGTTAAAACAGAGCCCAAAATATGAATAATATTTTATTGTTTTTTTTTTTTAAAGTTTTATTGCCTTTCAAAATTTTGAGTTGGTTCAAGAGTGTGGTCAAAAAAATTACAACTCGAAATCCAAATTCTACAAAATATCTTTTCAGCTCTGCCTCCTCTAGGTTTATGTTCATAACTGGATCACAGAACCCTTGCAATAGTTTTAGAGAAAACATACCTGTTACACCAAACAATTTAAAATTTAGCTTATAATAATAATAATAATAATAATAATAATAATAATAATAATAATAATAATAATAATAATTGATTGTTTTTGTTTTTTTTTCAGTTTGATTGAGAGATGTGCCTTTTCCAGCGTTTGACTGATCAAGTGCACGGCTTATTTTTTTTTTAGTTTTATTTTGGTAGTGACAAGTAATTTTATTAAGTATTCTGTTTTCAGGGAATTGATAAATTAAAGTATACAGTGACTGGAAAATGTTAACCTGTGTATAAGGTCATGTAGTGGTGAACAATAAAACATTGGGTTCTGTTCATGATTAGTGGGTTCATTTCCTGAGCTCAGGTTGTTGCTTTGGCGGGTTGATAAACATTTGTAAGAATATATAATCTAAGATAATATTTAATCTAGTTACCACCAGTAACTAATCAAAACAAAGTTATATTTTATTTTGACCGCTTATTGATCTCTTCTGAAAAAGGAAGCTTCACGACCAGATTCACAGGTGAGTGAAATTTTGTGTTCTGACTGCTCTAGACTAGACTATTTTTATCAGTGGTACCAAAGCGTAGTTAGACACGCTCTGAGGGTGGAGATTTAGTGTGGGTGTTCAATTCAGGACGGATGGGAAGTAAAGAAGGGGGAGTGAACGGAGGTAGAGATAGAGTGGAATACAGAGAGGGGAACAAGAAGGGTGTGTCCACCGTTCAATGGAGAGGTAAGCGGTAATGAATACGAGCTATGGAAGAAGAGTGAATCTATGAAATAAGGTGTATGAAAAGGAATGCGAGTGCTCAGCAGGAGAGATCCTGTTAAGCTTGGGTGAAAAGGATTTCGAGGATGTATGTGATATTGAGTGGGAAGAGTTAGAAAAAGATCTTGATTGGATTGGATGAAAAGTATGGTAAACAGCAACAGAGAGACCGTTATGATAGCATAGTGAAATTTTTTTATATTAAGAAGAAAATGGTGGAGACAATGAGGGAATATGTGAACCGGTATGAGGTGGTTGAAATGAAATGTAAAATTGTAGGTAAGGATGACTTGGGAGATGATATGAAATGTGTGCCCTTGTTGGAGGGGGCAAATGTGGATAGTAACCAGAAACAGATGGTCCTGGCCTACTGTGGAAAGGGTACATGGGAGTTTAAGGTATTCAAGGATGCCTTGTTGAATGTATGTGAAGGTTTGGGTAAAAGTAGCTGTGAAAGGAGGACTGGATGGACTACAAATAAAGGCAGGAACAAATGGAAGAAAGAGAACCTTGGGTGGTTGAAGGACGAATGATGAATAAGAAGGACAAATTTCTAAGAGTGATGTAATGTGTGGTTCGCAAGTGGTTGTATCATTTTGGTGCGTTTTCCTGAAAGATTTCAAAATAAAAGTAGAAATGAAAGAGGTGTAGGTGCTATTGGAAGAGGTGCACGGATACTGAATGAGGTAAGAGGTGTGTATGGCTTTGGAAGAAGACGAAGAAGAAGGATGAATGACGAAATGAGAGGAGGAAATAGTGTATATCTGAATGAGGAAAAAAGAGAAAATGAAGATGGAGGGAGAGAAGAATATAGTGAGATATGTGCTATAGTGGAAACAAGGTATCCAAAGAATGTGATTGGAGAAAAGTGACTAGGCAGTGATAGAAAGTTTGAATAGAGTGAAAGAAAGATGGTAATGAATTCGATGAAAGTTATAAATGTAAGTTACGTTTTTGGTAAGACGACTTATACAGGCGTGAAAAGGCTGAATTCCGTGTTGTGTTATAGGTAAATGTTTTTCTTTGAGAACGGAAGTGGTAAATGGTGATGTACCTTGGCTATTAGGGTATGAATCTTTAAAAAATCTTAATGTGAATATGAATTTGAAGAAGAATGGGATGACTATAATTGAATTGGATAATATGGTAGTTAGATGTACGGTGAATGAGAAAGGGCATTTGAAAATTGGTTTGAGAGAAGGGTTGAAAAGGAAAAAGGTTTGGTGGGTGGGGAACATATGAGAGAGGGTTTAGTGAATGAAAGGGAACGTAGTCAAATAATTCATGTTACATTTGCAATTTGGGCATCCGTGTAAGGGGAGGTTGTGGGATTTAATTAAAGATGCTTATGGTAATGAGGTTGATAGTGAAAAGGGTAAGGAGATAAAATTGTGTGTGTAGAGAAGGTAAGAGATAAATGTAATGTCTGTGTAAGGTATCAGAGGACACCAAGTAGACCGTTGGTGGGTTTTACTCTTGCGAAGAGGTTTAATGAAACAGTAGCTATGGATTTAGGTGAAATTGAAGGACAGAGGTTTCTTGTGATGATGGATCTGGGCACAAAGTATTGTCAAGAAGTTTGGGTGAAAAGTAAGGAGCCAAAGGAAATTGTAGAAAAGGTGTTGGAAAAATGGATAAGTATATTTGGTGCACCTGAAAGATTTTTGAGTGATAATGGTTTGGAGTTTCAAAAGGAAGAAAAGAAAAGTTTGTGTGAAATGTTCAGTATGACTCAATGGGTAACTGCTGCTGAAAGTCTGTGGAGTAATGGGAAATGTGAAAAAAATGGTATGGTTATTAAAAGATTCGATGAGAAAAATGAAAGACGATGGTTTTAGTAAGAGTGTATGTCTAGTTTGGTCGATGGCTGCAAAGAATAGGCTATTGAATAGAAGTGGGTATTCACCCAATCAGTTGGTATTTGGTAAGAATGTTGGGTTGCCTAATTTGGTCGATGGCTACAAAGAATAGGTTATTGAATAGAAGTGGGTATTCACCCAATCAGTTGGTATTTGGTAAGAATGTTGGGTTGTCTAATTATACGACTGAAGAGGTTAGTATGGGTGTTTTGGGAGTTGAAGGGGATATTCTTATGAAACATCTGGAGGGAAGTTAAAGCGAGTAGGTTAATAAACATTCAGCAGGAAAGAGATGATAGGATAAAGAGGGCTATGAAGGGTCAGATAAGGGAACATAAAGTAGATTTTGTTGAACCTGGGAAGAATGTTTATTATAAGAGAGAAATTGTTAAGGAATGGAGAGGACCAGCAAATGTAATAGGAATGGATGATAAGAGGGTAATAGTTAAACATGGAGGGAGACTAAGGGAAGTGGCTAGGGTACACATTACAAGGTTAGCAAGTGTTCCAACGGGAATATTCTAAATGAGGTAGTTGATAGTAAGAGTACAGACGATGGTAGCACAAATGTTAACAAGGATAATGAAAGGGTAGAAGGGTCTGTGCACGGGGATGAATTTGTTGAAGTTGAGGTTGTGGAGAAACCTATTCAAGAAGAAAAGGAGATGTGGCAAAATGCGAGAAAAAGATCAGATAGGAAAGAGGTATAGATGTAAAACTGATAAGAAGATTGATGTGAAAGTGACTAGTAGGGCTGGTAAGGCTAAGTAGTGGTGAATGTAGCTGGGTTGATTTTTGTGATTACAAGGATACTGAATGTATAAGTGATTAAGAGGAGTTATTGTTGGTTGGCAATATAAATGGTGAAAGAATATCTGAAAGAAATCGACAATTGGGAAGCGAATGATGTGTTTAGGAAGGTTAAGGATTGGGGTCAGTAGAGTATATATCTTAGATGGGTGATTACTGAAAAATGAAGGAAGGAAAGGAGGTACGTAAGGCAAGACTGGTGGCGAGAGGTTTTGAGGAAGAAGGGGATGAGTTGATAACCGAAGCTCCTACTTGTTCAGGTGAGGTATTAAGATTGTGTTTGAGTGTGATAAAAAGAGAAGGATGAGAGTATAATTCAATTGACATTAAAGCAGCATATTTGCAGGGTGATCTTATTAAAATACGAGTGTATGTGATTCCTCCGAAAGCAAAAGAAGAAGGATCTATCTGAAAGTTAAAGAAGACTGTGTATGGTTTGAAAGATGCTGCAAGGGCATGGTATGAGAAGGTGGTAGCGTTGATTACTGAACTGGGCGGTATGAAAAGTAAGATTGATCCTGCGTTATTTATGTGGAAGAATGGGGGTCGGTTAGATAGGATTATGTGTACTCGTTTGTTTTGGTGGTTCTAAGAAGTTTATGAATACTATTCGTGGTATGAAAGAAAAATTTGAGATAGGGTCGGAAGATATACAAGGGTTTAAATACTTAGGTATGAATATTCATGAACAAAAGAAGGATGGGATATAGTTGGAACAGGATAAATATATGGAGAGTATAAATGTACGGGATAAAAAAAAAGGTGTGTTTTGGTGAAAGAGAAATGGAAAAGAAGGAATTAACGATGTATAGATCTTTGGTGGGACAGATGAATTGGTTGAGTGGACAAACGAGGCCCGATTTGTGTTATAATATGAGTGATAGAAGTAAGTTCTTTAAAAGAGGGAAAGGTGGAAGAAATGAGGAAGCTTATAAATGTGATTAAAAGGAGTAAAGAGAATGATATGGGTATATGGTTGAGTAGATTGGAAGGTAAGATTCATGTAGAGGTTTATACTGATATTTCTTATGGTATGGAAGGATGTGTGAGTCCACAGGTGGGGTAATTGTTGCTCTGAAAGACATAAAAGGGAAGAGATGTCCGATTGCGTGAAAGTCGAGGTGTATGAGAAGGGTTGCAAGATCTACAATTGAGGCAGAAGCGGTTGCTTTCATTGAAGGAATACAAGCGGGTATATATCTGGAAGAATGTTAGAATGAAATTATTGGGGGTGAGAGGTTGAATGTTGTTTTTTATACGGATAGTAAAGCGTTAAAGAATGCAATATATTCGGTAACACAAGTGGTGATCAAATCCCTAAGAATAGATATTGCGTGGATCAGGTGGATGATGGAAGAGAGGAAGATATCTAGGTTGAATGGGAGGATGCAAGACATCAGCTTGCAGATGTTTTCACAAAAAATAGAGTGGATGTAAAAGGAATAAAAGAATATGTGGAAGGAAAAAAGGGAGGGGAGAGAAATGTATAAGAATGATCGCTTTTATGCTTTTTTCTTGTTCAGTTTGATTGTGAGATGTGCTTTTTCCAACGCTTGGAAATGCTTAAATGCCCAGCTTATTTTTTTTTTAGTTTTATTTTGCTATTTAATTTATATATGGATGGGGTGATGAAAGAATTAGAGGTAGGGATGGTAGGCGTGTGTTAAGACTGATGGAGAATGGAAGAGAGTGGAGGGTGCCCTGCTTATTGTACGCGGATGATTTGGTTTTGTGCGGCGAATCTGAAGAGAGTTTGAGAGGATTGGTAGGAAGGGTTTGGCAAGGTGTGTAAAAGGAAGGGTTTGAAAGTAAATGTAGATAAGAGAAAGGTGATGGTAGTGAGTGAGGAGAGGCCGCGGTGTGAAGCCATGTTGGATGGTGAGCAATTGGAGCAGGTATCGGAGTTTAAATTATTAGGATATATGTTGGATGAAACAGGAACGAATGTTGCAGTGTGTGTTAGGAAAGTTGTGAATGGTAGGAAAGTGGCTGGTGCAATTACAAAGTTACAAAGGGACTAAGTCTTGAGTGCGCTAGGGTTTTGCATGAGGGTATCTTGTTGCATATGTATAGTAGTGAAATTATGGTATGGAAAAAAAAAGAGGTATAGATCTAAGGTTCTAAAGTACAATTTGTTCAGATGGACAATCTTAGGGGTGTTTTATGTGTGAGTAGAACTGATAAAATGTGGAATGAATTTGTTAGGGAGTTGTGTGAAGAGGCGTAAATGATAGAATAAATGAGAGTGCATTAAGATTATTTGGTCATTTGGAAAGGATGGATGATAGTCAGTTGGTTAGGCGGATGTATAGTGGTGAGATCGAAGAAAAACTGGATGAGTCAGTTAAGCAATATCTGAAGGAAAGGAATGCGAGTGTTTGGCAGAGGCTAGAAGAAAGGTGCATAATTAGAGCAATGGTGGGGTTCTGTGAGGGGGGGTGTTGTGGGCCTGTCCCAGGGGATGAGCCCTACATTAACGATAGCACAGTAAGGGTCGGTCGCGGTCTTGGATAGCCCTAGGGATTATTTTTTTATTTTTAACTGCAACGAGCTTTCACTTAAGGGTATGGATTGAATGGTAGGAGGAGGAGAGATTTCCTTTCGACTAAGTTCATCTACTGTTCTGTTTCCGTTGTATGCTACGTACCTCACCCCCAGTCTTGGGAAAGGTGGAAGATAATAATAATTATAAAAAAATAAAAATAATTAAATTAATAAAAATAAATAAATAAATAAATTAAATAAAAAAATAAAAAATAAAATAAAATAAATAAATAATAAATTAAATAAATAAAAAAATTAAAAAAATAAATAAATAAAGAAAATACCTTCAGATATCAGATCATCATCGTTTCTCTTATTTCCCTCCTTTAAGGCTTTGTCAATAGATTTACATTGCAGAATTATTTGTAAAACATAAGGGTGACAAGAAGCCAAAATCTAATAAATTAAACCGAAAAAAAATAAAACGATTAAAACTTGAAAAAAAATATGAAAATAATAAAAAAAAATTATTAAATAAATTGGGGAAAAAATAAATTAAAAAATTTACTTACAATAGGATTGAAACTATTAATATCTTCTAGTGTTTCCTTTATTTTATATTTGACGTGTGTGAAGTTCTTTTTGTCCAAACACAAAGTTTCGTTGCGATGAAACAGTAATGATAACTTGGCCTAAGATAGAAAGAAAATTTTTTTATTTTTTTTTATTTGGTTGGGTGTTGGAGGGGGTGGGTGGGGGGGAGGTCTTGGTATGGTTTCTTTTTAAGATATTTTTTCAAATAATTTCCAATATACTACTCTACTTCCAATGAGGAAGGTTTTTCCCGATTGACCAGCGAGTATATTTCAACTTCTAATTACCAAATATCATCATAGTCGTCGATAGTAATAACTCGCTTTCCTTTTTTTTTTTAAACTGGTTTCATTGAGGTTTCTTAGTTTTATAAATGTATATATTTAGAAAACTATAAAAAAAATTATTAAAAACTTTACTTAAACTGTTTTTTATACAGCATTTTTGACAATTTAGGCAAAATAATAAAAATGAGAATTATAACTTTACAGCTGCTTAATTTTACTGACCTAAGAATATTAATTAGGCATGGTCTAAACCAGAGTTCACGGAAATTTCTTGGGCATTACCCGAAAATACATTTGTAAATAACCAAATTACTCCTGAATCCGATAATAAGGAAAAACGATCTAAATGCTTTAAAATTAGACTATTTAGTATACAAATATCTTCCTTATATTCCTTTAAATCAGGAAAACAAAGGAACACTAAAATTCAAAATAGTTCATTGAGTCATAAAAATTGAAAAGTATGTATTATAATCCTACATGATAAATCAAATTTAAAAATAAAACGCAAAATTAAAATAATCAAATAAAAAATACACCGATTGTCATATATATGACAATAGTAAAGGACAAAATTAATAAAAATCTCATTAGGAAACAAAAGAATATCATTAAAAATATTTTCACTTCAGATTTTGAAGAAATAATTTAGTTTCATTTTTGATACAATATCAAAATTACGGCTACTTGATTTCAGAGCAATATGGATACTGTTTATGAGGTTCAATCTATTTTTGTACTTTATTTATAAGAATGGAAAATTCTTAATTAAAAAAGATGCGTTTTGCAAATGGCAGTAGCATTATTTCATTTCTCATGCGAGAATTTTAAAGACTTTGCAGCTCTTGATATCCAAAAAAAATTGACATATCTGCTTTGTAATGATATGTAAACGTTAGAGAGAAGTTAAAGAAATGACTCTAACAATGATGCAGATTCTTCATACACATTAGCAATTTCACAATTAATGGCATTCACACTAACAAACTCAAACTGACAGTATGTGAATCAAGCTCTGGAAAGTAATCAAAGCAACACTTTCTGAGTAAGGTAAGATGCCCTATAACTCTATCTTTGATGTCACCATAAGGATCTTTACAATTTTCCACAAGCACAGTTCCTTTTTGTCTTTGCTACACCCTTTGCCAACAACAAAACAGATGCCTTGATCCAAAGCTGAAATCCTTTCTCTGGCCAAAATGTTAATGATATTTTAAATAGCTTGAAGTCCAAAAAGACACATAGTAAATGTGTTTATGTTAGTTATATTTTTAACTAAATTGTAATTATGCTTATAGCTAAGACCCGAGCTCCTTCTCTGCTTATATGCTTGATAAAATATTACTGAAAACAGATATATTCCCAGTTGGTGATAGCTTGTAAAAATATAAAAAGATAGGAAAAAAAACTTCCAATACAGGAGGATTGATATTTATATGTAACAAGTCATTACTGCCCTGCAAGCACAGGGCTAACTCAGATGATCTGAACATTTTGCCTTACTAATAGAATAAACGGAGAATCAACCAGGGAGGTGAAAATGAGATGAAGCTTATCAAAATATACAAAGAATTTTATTTAGGATACTAATTTTAAAGGAATAAATTTTTCATATTTTTAATTTCAATATGCCTGATATAGACTTTCATTTGCTGTAAGAACGAGGTAACTCAAAAAATTAAGTTTTTCAAGTTATTACTACGGAGAGATAGGTAATGGTGTTTAACTGTAAAAGAATCGTATCCTAACTATCAAATCTCCTGACGAGAAAGTATTTTTCGAAATAAATTCCCTATACTATGTATTATAATTTGAAACTTCAAATGTCTTTCCTGAAAAATTTAAATTTTTAAGTTATGCCGTTCTTGCAGCAAATGTAAATGTAACTGTTTTAGCATATTTAAGAATCATGTCTTTCTTGGCTCGACAGCCATAAATATAGTCATTATGGTAACCATAAACGGAAACCAATTAAATTGTACTCGGTAATAATTTCAAGGTTACCCATCAACAGTTAACCTTGTTTGTTTGCATAAAGTTGTGAATTTAGAAAGCAGCGTAATCAAGATAGAAGGTTAAGAGACTGTTTCCATGACCTTCTACAGTATAAGAAAATAAATTATATTTATAAAATTCCAGTTATAATGAAAATTACGAAAAACACAGCAAAATATAACCGATTCTTTTTTATTGGGAGGGGGTTTAATGCCAACCCTGAGCTCTGGCCCATATACTCTTCTTAAAAAAAAAAAAAAAAAAAAAAAAATTTGACTACTTTTGGAGAATCATGACCTAAACTACAACCCACTACTGATTCTCATGTCTTGCCACCACTCTACAATTGGCGCATTTGCAGCAAATATTCTCCAACTATCGCATCATCTGGTGCACGAACATTAGTATTAGCAACAGTTTCGTTAAAGAACTATCGTCTAATTATCAGTGTTGAAAACCACCTCTCCTTCACTAAACCTTACCCTATTGTTAAGTTAAACTAGTGTCAAAGTATTCCAAAAATAAATGCTACCCTTACTTCATTACTTCTTAAATTTTCTAGAGTATAAATTTTCTTAAAGTTTCCAATTTAGAGTTTTGAATTACCTATCATTTGGCTTCATCTTTCTAATCTATCGATGGTAATAATTTCCAAATTATATTTAGAACCCCATATATGACTGTTTAACTAAAGATATATTTATATTTTTTTAAATACCAGATTTTCAGTTATTAAAGTGGGCGGTTTGTATTAAAAAGTAAGAGGAAAAGTTTCACAGTATTTAGTAAAATACTTAAAAAAACTTATTTTCCCCCCAAAACTTAATTAATAAAAGTTTAATTCATTCAAGATTTCATTTGCAACAAGTTAAAAAAAGAAGCAAAAATTCAAAAATAAATACATAAAACTACCATAAATCATAATTCCAAAATAAAGATAAAAGTTTGAAATAATCAATATACACTACAGTGACTAAACTTTTATATCTAACTCACTTAGTAAAGAAATTTGCACTAGAGCTTTCCATACCTGAAATATTTGATAATTAATGAAATTATTTTTTTCTTCAACGTTCTCATTTATAACGCTTCCCCAACTGCTATTTGCGGTAGATAAAATAGAATCTAAGTAAGCGATAACTTGATCATATTCATTAAAGAGTTTTCCCAATTCCTTTTCAGCCTGGAAGCAAAAACATTAAATAGGATTTGATAAAACTATTTTATATATCGCCTGTCCAATTCCAAAGACACGAATGCGCAAATTCATAGTTTTGAGAAAAATGTTCGTGTTACGCATTGGAACAACGTATGAATTAAACAATGAACTCACAGTGGCGAGGCTATACCTTTCCGAACACAATCGTGGGTTTGGAATCGAACCTACGATATATCAATATGAAATGAATGGAATATTTATCAACCAGTATTATTACCAAGTTAAGGAATAGTTACCTGACTAAAACTATTTTGCGAGTTTTTTGTATCGTCTTTGTGAGCGTAAACTACTCCCAATAAGACGTATGCTCGTACTATTACAGATGATAACTCGGGTGTTATGCAAACTGAGCAAATGTCTCCTACTTTACAACGTGATGAAAAACTTCGAATAAAAAATCTTTGTGGAGGTGATGCAAAACCTGCTGTCGGCTTTGCAAGTTCATCAATCCTTTTTTCTGTACCAATTACAAGTAACTGATTTCCAAGTTCGGGTGATGGTTCCTTTAATTCAAAATCCACATTAAATTCATTCTCCCGCATGTTCTCGTCATCAACGTATATTGGCACCAATTGACTGGCATCATTCTGGAATTTGGTTTTGTATGGTAACTCTAATAAATTGCCTGTCTTCCCTTTCCTTTTATTAGATTTAAACATGGCAGAATCTTCAGTCGTCAAATTATTTTTTTTATTTCTCGGGCAATGAGATTTGAAAAGATTTTCTATACTATCTATTTTAATGCGACAATCGTCCAATTGATCACACTGTAAGTCAATTTCAGAAAGTATACAGAGAAGTTCAACTGTTCTGTTAATTAGAAAGAATGAAATGTAGTATTACTTCAAAAAAAATATATATATATTCTGTATATATTAACAAAACTATGCAATATTATATTACCGTATGGAAAGAGCAAATTTTTCAGACACTGTGAGAGCTTGACGCAAGTAGGCCCTTGCTAGTCGGGGTTGAGCGGTCATGTGGCATAAGCGACCTAACCACAAATTTGACATATGATGAAGCCAAGCAATTTTATGGCGGTAGCAAATGATTTCTGATAGTAAGAAAAAATAGTAATAATAAAAATAATAATAATAATAATAATAATAATAATAATAATAATAATAATAATAAATAATAATGAAATAAATTAGCAAAAATAATAAGGAAATAAATTAACAATAATAATAATAATAATAATAATAATAATAATAATAATAATAATATTAATCGTTTATTTATCTATCCTTCATTTCTCACAGATGGGAGTTGGGTGAGCAACATGAACGTAAATAAAATACTTAATTAAAAGAGTGCCACTTAAATCGAGAGAAAAGTCTCACCACATATTCCCCTCATACCCTTATGTGCGAGGCCGTCGCAGCCATTAATAATAAATACAATAATAATAATAATAATAATAATAATAATAATAATAATAATAATAATAATAATAATAATAATAATAATAATAATTTAAAAATTTTCACATCCTATTATTGTAAATGAAAAGTAACACTAAATTAATTCTCATATTTTTCTTTACGATAACAAAAGATCCTAAATGAACTATTATTATTATTATTGTTATCATCATCATCCACCTCCTTTCCCCAGATTCGGGGGTGAGGTGCGTCGCATACACCGGAAACATAATAGTAGTAGTAGTAGTAGTAAGTAGTAGAAGAATATTGCGCAAGTCGAAAAGAAAGCCACCCTTTACCGTCCCCTTTATACCTTTAAGTGAGATTTCGTCGCAGTCAGAAAAATCCACACCCGGGTTTCACGAGACTGTGACGGACCCTCACTTTGGTAACTAGTCAATGTGGGGCTCATCCCCTTGGCCAGGCCCACAACCATACCCCCTCAAAAAAACCCCGCCATTCACTCCTATTTTGCACCTTCCTTCTCGCCTCTGCCAAACTCACATTCCTCTCCTTCAGGCATTTCTTTACTGACTCAATCCACTTTTTCTTCGGTCTTCCACCGGTCGATTCCCAGCACACTCACCGCTATACATCCGCTTAACCAACTGACTACCACCCATCCTTTCCATATGACCAAACCATATCAATGGACTCTTGTTTATTCTCTCATTCACGCATTTCTATACACCACACAACTACATAATGCGTTCATTCCTCATTTTAGAAATTCTCCTCACACCTAACACGCCTCCAAGATTTTCCAACTGAACACATTGTACCTTAGATCTATACCTCTTATTCCAGACCAGTTTCACTATTATACATTAACATTGGTAACATCATACCTCATGCAAAATCCTAGCTCACTCAAGACTTAGTCCCTTTACATCCATCAAGGATTAAATTGCACCAGCCACGTTCCTACCATTCACAACTTTCCTACTACACCCTGCATCAGCCGTTCCCTTTTCATCCAACATATATCCTAAATATTTAAACTCAAGATACTTGTTCCAGTTGCTCACCATCTAACATAACTTGACACCGAGAACTCCCCCCCCCCCCTCACACCATAAAAATAACTTACTCTTATCTACATTTACTTTCAAACCTCTCCTTTTACACACCCTGCCAAATACCTCTACCAATCCTCTCAAACTCTCTCCAGATTCGCCAAACAAAACGAAATCATCCGCATATAATAAGTAGGGCACCCTCCACTCTCTTCCATTCTCCATCATTCTACCTTCCCCTGCCACACCTACATCTAATTCTTTCATAACCGCATCCATATATTTCTATAACCAAGGAGACATAACACATCCCTACCTCACTCTGTTATTAACATTAAACCAATCACTTTCAACTTCATTTATTCTTACACACGCTTCACTATCGCCATACAATAATAATAATAATAATAATAATAATAATAATAATAATAATAATAATAATAATAATAATCCCCGCAAGGGGATATTGATTCTTAATATGGTGCGATGTTCTGGTTGAACTTGGGACATAGCATAGTGATAAGAACCAATGCTTGGGGGACTTTGTGCATCCCTCCGACCCCAACACTAACATGTGCCTTTGTCACATATGTAATTTTTTTAGTCTTCTTCTTTTCCCCTCATTTTTAGATCCTCTTCTTCCACTACAGTTTCTGTCTATTGTGGTGGCTGGGTTTGGGTCCCGCTACTACTTACTTATACACTAGAACTGATCATGCATGACTCAGATTCCCAGTGCATGTTTGAGCACCCTACCCCCAGTTATGGGGAAGCTAGGGACAGGAGATGGATGGATGGATGATAATAATAATAATAACAATAATAATAATAATAATAATAATAATAATAATAATAATAATAATAATAATAATAATAATAATAATAACTATTTTTTATTCTTAATGTGTAAATATTAGAGATAGGTGAAACGAACGAAGTATATATACCAAATAAAACATTTGAAATTAATAACAGGTAAATACAATATATTCTAATTTAACATTTGGTCGCTTGAAAGGAAAACAGTAATAAGCGACAGTTTCGTAATTTTACAGTATATCAATTTAAATCGCTTGAAAGGCAAACAGTCATAAGCGACAGTTTCGTACTTTTACAGTATATCAATTTAGAGGAAAAATATATTTTCAAATAATTCTTACTATTTCTGAGACACTTTCTGCAAACGGGCCAACTGTAATTTCAACTTGTAACTTTTGCTTTGCGTTTTTACTTTATTCTTATTTATTATATATATATATATTATATATATATATATATATATATATATATATATATATATATATATATATATATATATATATATATATATATATATATATTATATATATATATATATTTGAAACAATAGTTATTACGTCATGTTCTTCTACTGACTTTTCTGCTTCCGGTGTGTGTTACGCACCTCACCCCCAATCTGGGGAAAGGAAAAAGATTATGATGATGAGGAAACGTTTAACAGTTTAAAATTACGCAAAAAAAAAAAAAAGTTTAGTAAAAATATTATTTCATTTATTTTTCTCATTAATGGTTGATTTAAAGGCCAAAAATAGTCTATTGAAAGTTGAAACATATACCATTCGATTTTGGCAGAAAAAAATAAGTTTTAGTGGTGTTAAAAAACTAATTTCAACAAAACTGTCGCTTACAAAATTTTGCCTTTCTTACTAATTTATTAGTGTATATTTGAATTTATATATCTTTCAATGATGTCTTTATCAAAGAATCGTAAGTTTAATAATAAATAAACCACATGACTTACTATGGTCATCATCAAAAGATACTTTTAACAGACCAATGGCCCTTCTTGCCGCCCTCATGGCTAGGAAAAGCGTATTTTCATGTCTCTCCTTTCTATTCGGTAACATGGACTTAGGCAGAAATTCGTACTGAGAAGCGACGTAATAGATCATACTTTGAATTTCGGTGGCAGTGGGTGTCGTCTGTTTCATTATTGAACTCGCTAAGCACTGTTCTATCAATTCTAACCCAGACTTAAGCTAGGATAAGAAATTAAGAATACAATTAAAAATATAAGAAATATTTTAAAAACTAATCCACATAAAATGGTAAATATTTATTTAATTAAGAATGAGAGTATTATGAGAATATTATACTGTTCCATCTATACGAACGCTTCAAACTCTCGTGTAGATGGAATAATATACTGCTCATTAACCTAACTGGCGTTAGTGAGTCGCTTCTTACGCTGCATTTTAAGTTCTAAAAGGGGCCTTAAACCTAAGTTTAATTATTTTGAGTATTTACATTGCTTATTAGTTTGCTAAATTTTAATAAACTAAATTTACATGTTAAAACTTAAAATTAATGAACATTTCATTCTCAAAAATCAAATGATTTGAAAGTAAGAGAAAAAAATTAGGCTATATATTGGGTGAAAAGAAAACGGATGATGCAGAATGTAGTAGAAAAGTTGTGATTGGTAGGAAGGTGGCTGGTGCAATTAAATGTGCAATTATGGTGTGGAATAAAAGGCATTTCATTTCTACAAATAAGGGAAGCCTGTTCAGATGGATGATCTTAGAGGCGTGTTAGGTGCTAGAAGAATTGATAAAATAAAGAATGAACGTGTTAGGGGGTTGTGTGGTGTGAAGAAAGGCGTCAATGAGAGAATAAATGAGTGTATTAAGACGGTCTGGTCATACAGAAAGGAGGACGACAGTCGGTTTGTTAAAAGATTAAAAGGATGTATATTGGTGAATGTGCTGAGAGTCGACAGGCTGGAAGACCGAAGAAAAAGTGGATTGAATCGGTAAAGAAGTGTCTGAAGGAAAAGAACGTGAGTTTGGCAGAGGTGAGAAGAGAAGAAAGGGGCATATTAACGAATGGCGGGGTTTTTGTAAAGGGTATGGTTGTGGACCTGACGCAGGGTATGAACCCTTACATTGACGAGATACCACAATATGGGTCTGTCGTGGTGGTGTGAAACCCTAGAGTTGATTTTTGACTGCGACGGGCTCATACATGAGGGTATGAGGGGAGGGTATGTACTTCTACTTAACTATTTTGTTTCCAGTGTATGTTGCGCACCTCCTCACTCCCAAACCCAATCTGGGAACAAAAAAGGAAAATAAAGAAAGAAAAAAAAAATATTAGAAAAAGTTCTGGAATCAACGTTGGAAATGAAAAAAAAAAATTAATTTATTTTCAACACCTCAAAACCTTGTAAAGCAGACTTAAAAACTCGCACCATTTAAGTAAATAATTTCCAAAATGTATATGTATATGTATGTATATAAAAAAGTTAATGTAATGCTGTTTTAGTCAACAATGTAATAATGTTTTATTCAAGCTAAAGCAAATAAGCTATTTTTATCTCTCTTTTTTCCTATTATATTCTTTTCAAATTTAAAACCTCAGATTCATATAAAATAATAGCTACATATTTCAAAAATATATTTACAAGAGAATATTAAATTCGAAAATTTATAATATACTATACCTCTCCTTTCCTTAAATAAAAGTATGCCAGTGAGGATAGAGTAGAAATCTGAAAGTATTCTTTGTATTTGTCTTTTGCAGTCTCATCATATTTTACAAGATCTTCAATTCGCTTCGCAACATTTGTTGATATTAACTCGGGAATTATATCCATAAGTTCTGTCACTCCTGTTAATATTAAAAAAATAACAGAAATAATATAAATTATTTGCAAATCTAGGCAAAAGTAATACGTAAAAGAAATAGTGATTACCTATAATCCAATACTTATTCACACCACATTTATTCGCCATTGTTAGCAGGAGAGTAAATGCCCTAACAGTTGAAGGCAGAATTCCACTCAATTTATAAATAAAACCAATTGATTGAAGATCAGAACAGGCTTGTGTGAGTTTGTTAGGTTTCCCAAGCTGAATAAAAAATATTAATTCACTAAAACTTAACCAAAACATTTTTATTGCAACTCTTTATGTTATAATAGAAAAACACATAAAATAAATATGAAAGAATATAAAAAAAACCTTAACAGCAGCTTCCCACATTTCTAAAGCTTGGTCAAGGTAGAACAAATTTTTATCCTGCGAATCAAAAGTAGCAACTGATGTAGCCGGTCGGATAGAACAAACATCATTGGGCTGTGTTTCCTCACCTAAACTAGTTGCTTGAACAGTTAACGCGGTATTCGACTTTCTCTCCTCTTCCACCTCTTGCTATATATATATATATATATATATATATATATATATATATATATATATATATATATATATATTATAATATACACAAATCTCTAATACGTATTTTATATTATATATATATTATATATATAATATACTATATATATATATATTATATTATATATTATATTATATATAATATATATATATATATATATATTAGGGGATGTGCCGAATATTCGGGTAAGTATTCGGCGGTATACGGCCTATTCGGCCAAATACCGCAATATTCGTATCGGCCTTTTGCCGAACTGATGGCCAATATGAGCTTTATAAACAATAAATTACGTTCAACATAAAGGAAAGTTTTTCAATTTTAAAAATTGAAGTTTTAGAAACTTATTTTCCAAAAAAATAAAAATATAGCCAAATTTTGTAGCCAACATGGCGAAAATCTTTGTCATTTGTCAGATCCTATAAGGGCCATTGACATTTTTCAATATCAAAAAAATAAATCATTTTAGTGATACGGGATAATGGACCAACATGGTACTGGTATAAGGAGAGTGGCTTGCTATCAATTTTCATGCGTTTATTCACATGTTGCAACTATGGATTCACGATTCAATATCTAGTCTTGCAACATCTGTTAAAGATATTAATTTACTTTGCAGAAGCATATCCTCTCATTTCCACCATTCAGCTACGGCAGCTGCAAAGCGTAAACTTTACAGATGCAGCTGAATGTCAAAACAGCATAAATTAATTCAAGACGTTTCTACAGGCTGGAATAGCACTTAGGATATGCTTAAAGGATTGTTGAACAAAAAGTTCCCCTAGCCATATACTCTGCTGAATGCAATCAGAAAATGGTTGACTTGATTTTCAGTGGCAAAAATTATTCCATTTACTTGAGGCCATTTGACAACATCACTAAAACAAGCAGTAAACGTGAAGTAACAGTCGCCCAAGTGATCCCTTCCATTTTAGCAATAAATCTATTTTTAAATAAGGCAATTAAAAGCAAAAGCTTTCAGTGGAATAATTAACTCGTTGAAGAGCTTAAGAAATCAGTAGAAAAAAAGACTTCTAAGTTTCTATGGGATAAATCTTTGTGTGTTAGCTACTTCCTTAGATCTGCGATCAAGCTAATTTTTCAACATGATCAGATGAATCAGTAAAAAATATGGTCGTTGAGGCATGGAAAGAAATGCATGAAAATTCAGCTCCTGAAAAACTAACAATAAAATACCTTTCAGCTCCACCATCATCAGTCGAAAGTGAAAGAATATTTGGTACAGAGGATTTAATGATGAAGTCACAAGAAATAGTTATCCCCTGAAAATTGGAGAACTGCTAATGTTAGGAACTGTCATTTTTAACCTTAGAGCTTAATTCAAATGAAGTTTAGTTTAATATCTTTAACTACGAAAACTTTTCAATTTTGATCTAGGCGACCCTTAATGGGGAGAGTAACCCTAAATAATATAAAAAATTTGATTTACTTTTTGTTTAATTACTATTGTATATGTTTTCTTTATTTTTCCCCTAAATGGATGACCGAACTTTGAAATAACTATTCGGCCGAATATTCGGGATTCGGCCGAATACTTTTAGCCGAATATTCGGTATTCGGTTTTTTCACTATTCGGCACATCCTAATATATTAATATATATATATATAATATATATATATATATATATATATATATATATATTTATAATATTATATATATATTAATATATATATATATATATAATATATATATATTATATATATTATATATATATATATATATAATATATATATATATGAATGTTATAAGCATTTGATTTTGTATGTAATCTTAAGACTATTAACAATGCAAGGATAAAATTTTATTTAGTTTTTATTTATTTTGACTAACTGAATATTCATTTCACCAATCAAATCTTTCTTTGACATTTGAAACATTAATGTGCACCAGGGCCCTCCCATGGTGCTGATTTTTTCAGCCCAGTGTGGGCCGCTTCATTGTGAGCCGTGGTGGGTCCTGAACCACTAACTCAAAAATATATATATATTATAATATATATATTATATATAGTTATATATATATTATATATATATATTATTATATTATATATATAATATATATATATATATATATATAATATATATATATATTATATATATATATATATATAAACGCCTCGTGGCGCAGGAAGGTTGAGTCACCGCCTCTCATACGAGAAGGACGCTGGTTCAAATCCTCCGCGTAGCAGTTGGTTTTATCTCCCTGGGGCAAGAATTAAAACTGACTGCGAACACGTAATTTTATCTCCTTACCCTTTCACTATCAACCTCATTACCATAAGCATCTTTTAATTAAATCCCACAACCTCCCCTTACACGGATGCCCAAATAACAAAGTGATAATGAAATATTTGACTACGTTCCCTTTCATTCACTAAACCCTTCTGTGGCTCATGCATGTTCCCCCACTCACAACCTTAAAGTGCTTATTGTTTTGGAGCGGGTTCTCTCAAACCAATTGTTGCAAAATGCAATAATGTTCACCGTACATCAAACTACCATATTATCCAAATCGCCGGGCCCTTATATGTCATCCACATTCTTCCTTCAAATTCATATTCACATAAATAAGAACACAACATCACACTCCTTATACCCAACGTAACATCTATCATTTACCACTTCCTTTCTCATAAAGAAACCATCATTTACCTTGTATAACACAAGCACGGGGGTCAATTCAGCCTTTCACCCCGTGTGTATTAAGTCTGTTATTACACAAACAAACCGGCACACTTTACATTTTAATAACTTTCATCGATTCTATTTAGCCATCCTTCATCTTTCACTCTTTCAAACTTTCTACAATGCCATAGTCACTTTTGCTGCAACGACATTGCTTTGATACACTTGTTTCCACACTATAAGCAATATCTACGAGCCATATCTACTTCTCTTCTTCCTATCTTCGGATTTTTTCACTCTTTTTTCCTCATTCATAATAATACAATTTCCGTCCCTCTCATTTTCGTCATTGCTCTTCTTCTTCGTCTTCTCCAAGAGGCCGGGGATACTCAACACCTCTTACCTCATATTCAGTATCTGGTGACACCTTTCTTATCCTAATAGCACCTACACACTCTTTCATTTCTATTTTATTTTGAAATTACATTCAGGAAAACGCACCAAAATGATACAACTCACACTGCGAATCACCACACATTACATCTAACTCTTAGGAAATTTGATCCTCTTATATATAATTCATCATACGTCTACTTCAA